>PVJL010000842.1:136113-329650 GCA_004026885.1 Lyroderma lyra
GCGCACACACACACGCACGCACACACGCACGCACACACGCGCGCACACACGCGCACACACATACACACACGCGCGCGCACACACACGCGCACGCACACGCACACGTGCGCGCGCACACACACGCACACGCGCGTGCACACACACACGCACATACACACACTCAGACACACACGCACACACACTCAGACACACACGCACACGCACACACACACTCAGACACACACGCACACACGCACACGCACACTCACACACACACGCACACACACACACATACACACGTATGCCCCAAATATTGCATGGGAGATACTCACACTAAAACATTACTTATTGTTTATATGACACTCAAACTTAACTGGCTGTCCTGTATTTTATCTGGTAATCACAATCCTCTTGCACTGAGGTTCCCCATCCCCTACATCAGAATCTCCTGAGCCCAGTTACTAAACATGACTATTTCTGGGCCCCTCCTCAGATCTGAATCAGAATCTGGGTGACAAGCAGGTGTTTGCCTGTTTACCAAACACTCTGGGTGATTCTCATACTCCCCGATGTTTGGGAATCAGCCTTCAATTCTGTGGGTGGAAAGAGACTTCCAAAGACAAAGGTGCTATTCTCAAAGCCCCCCACTTTCTAGAAATCAACTTTAAAGACTGAAGGGGGAGTGTCAGTTTCTCTCCACTGACAGCTTTTTGTAACATGGATGTTTTTAAAAAATTAATTTGGCAAAAATAGGGGGGTTCAAGGAACCACAGTGAGAAGTCCATTACAATGTCTTTATACATTAAAAACTTCAAAAGGCAATGTCACCTTTTCCCACAGGTCCCCCAGCCCCAGTGACCCATCATTATCGACCTTCAGACTCCCCTCTGTGCTGCCATCGGGCCGGAAGCCTCAGTGAGCATCAGCGAGTGTAATTACCACTGGCGTGTGATGCTCAGACATTAAGATGAACACTCCCGAACTTGGCCACTTATCAGAACTCTCTTACCTCTAGCACCTTTTGGGTTTACAAAACTTAACTGCCAATGTAAAAGGAATAGCCTTCTTGGGAGAAATTTGTTATGTCCTGATTTGTCTAGTAGAATTGCCCAGAGACCAGTGCTCAGATCATTCTGAGTTTTGGGCTTTTAATCCTGGGTACCTCCTGATGCCAAAGTGCCCATAAATTTCGATGGTGAATGAGGTGCAAAGAGGGGCACCAAGTCCTTAAGGGGGAGAAGAGTCTGCGTCTTCTTCGTACCAGCAGCATTATTCATCTGAGCAAACTGGCTCACCTTTCCACCCCATTTTATCATCCCTGAAATAGGACTGGAAATTCACCTAAAATAAACTCGAAGCAGGGTGCAAACTCCAGTCCAACAGGAGCCAGACCACTGGGAAGTGGTGGGTACCCCAGGAGGCTGCGGTGCCCACCACCAGGGACTCCTCTTACAATTGCTCCCAAGAAGATGAAGACTGTGAGTTTTATAGGAAATCATCTGATTTTAACATCGTTCTGATGAATTTTTAAATTGTTAAAATATATGATGTGTCAAAGGGCCTCTTCAGAGAGTGCCGGCCTAAAATAAAATGTTATGTAAGGGCAGACTGCTTCCTATACAATTTAACTCATAAAGGAAAAGTAAAGGTTTGCAATTTGGGAGATTAGGAATAGACTGACGTTGGAGAAGCTATCGGGAAATAGACCCTAATGAATATATACGTATAGAGAGGTTAGATAGTATATAGATAAATAAATGCATATGCTAGGTAAATGGTTAGTCAAGGAAAAGAGGGAGTGAACAGTCAGGCTTAGGCTCCAGGGAACTTCTAATTTTCCTAAATAGTAAAGGGGGTGGAA
The DNA here is from genome assembly GCA_004026885.1 of Lyroderma lyra. Lineage (NCBI taxonomy): Eukaryota > Metazoa > Chordata > Mammalia > Chiroptera > Megadermatidae > Lyroderma > Lyroderma lyra. The sequence goes on from PVJL010000842.1 coordinate 137,954, forward strand.
TTGAAATTCTCAGAGGAGTCGGGGAGATCATTATGATAGGGAACTAATAAAGCCCAAATGTAGAAGTGCTGTTGGTGGCAAACTTTCTGGCCTTGGGGACCATTTGGAAAACAGTGGCCGTTGGACAGCTGAGCAGGACCCACTGGGGACCACACAGGAAGGTGTTTCAAGTATTCTGAGATGCTGGGTGCATGAGACTGCCACACCCCACGCTTTGTCTCTCCATTTCCTCCCTGGGGACCAGGGCTCATGCAATGAGGCTGCGAGCTCAGCTCCCAGTGCACAGAGGAGTGAGGAGTGGGGTGAGGGTGAAGTTGTAGAGATCTGGGCCGTGGTCCAGAGCCAAGAAAACACACCGACTCCGTGAGAGACAGGTGGGTCTCACCCGGAGGTTGGCATTTGGCTGTGAGTGCAGCCTCTTTGGGGTGGGATTTCTTCTCCTTCCCCCACTGTCTGCCCTGCGCCCAGGTCACTGGCTGGCCTCTTACCATCCGTCAAAGTCTGGAAGCACATCTTGCCGCTGAACTTGCCGTAGCCGGCCACAGTGCGGGCGCGCACCTGGACCACGTACACCATGCCTGGCCTCAGGCCATCGATCCGCGCCGTGTTGGTCTGGCTCCGGGCCATGGAGGAGTTGAACTCGTTGTGTTCCTGAAAAAGGGCAAAGGGAAGGGGTCAGCAGCCTGCTCCTGGGGGCTGCATGCCTCGCCCGTGCCGCCATCGTGTACTCGGGCCCCATCAGTTCCTGGTCCTGAGGATCTGCGAGGAGCTGTCATCAGACCTACCTAGGCTAGCCCTTTGAATGGGGACAGATTCGCCTGAGGGAATGTAGAACTGACTCTGGACTATGGAGCGGTTACACTGAGCAGAAGGCTGGGCTCTCGGGGCCTGGGTAGTGGGCTCATGGTCATTTCCTCCTCCAGGGTTCACAGGAAGAATAACAGAGCACGTCCATCCTGGCAAAATCCTATCCAGTCCCTGAGCTCAGCAGGAGCTAACTGGGCAGATCGAGCTGCCCCATTCCTGCCTCTCTGTCTTGCTTTTGCTCAGCTGTTTGCTTTTCTCTCCTCACTCAAGATCACCCTGGTCACTCCTCACAATGGCTGTTCTAGATCACTCTGTAAATTCCCTCAAGTCCTTAAGCAGATGGCTTTACATCCACTTTGCTGAATGTGGATGCTGTTTCGGAGTACCTGCCACACTTGCTTCTACCTTGGCCTGCATTTGTCTGGGTCCCTGTCTTCCAGTTTCCTCTCCCACAGCTTCTAGGGAGGTCATGTCTCTTCTCCCTGGAGAACAGGCCCCATGTCCTCCCCTCTCCTACTTATTTAGGAGTCAGTCCTGCCCTTTTGTCTGTCACTCTCTCCTATCTTTTGTCTGGCGCCCTCTGCCCTGTCCTCCACAGTTGCTCTTATCTGCACACTTGTGTCCTCTGGTTTGCATGGATGTCACTCCCGTTTCTCCTGATGCTGGCCCCCCTGCCCACCACCAGTGCCCAGAAACAGTTGCTTCCTGTCCTCACTACTGATCTTAGGTAGCATTCGGTTTGTGCCTGGACTTTTGTAGCCTCACATGTTTTCTGCTGCTCCTTTCACATCAAATCCAAACTTCTTTTCTAAAAACAAATCTCTGACCTTCCCTAAAATAATTATCAGCTAAAAACAAACACCCTAAATCTAGGTTTATAGGCCCTTCATAATTTCAGTTCTTCACATCCCCCCAAATCACCACTTTGCTGCCCCTCCATGGATCACAGCCCTGGCCACCAGAGCCTTGTTTAGGCAATGTTTCCAGTCTGAAGTGTCTCTCTCCAGGGCTCCCCTGTGCCATCCAGTTCCCTTAGGCCTATTCCCCTCAAGGCCTCCTCTTTTAGGAAGGCTTTCCTCACTACTCCAGCCCATGAACTTTCCTTATCCTGTCTGTCATTACACCCGCTTCTCAGCACATTCAGGTACACCAGCTGTATCGCTACTCACTTCCATGTGAGCATCTTGAAGACTGGGGCTTAGCTCTAAGTATGCAGGAATATGAGTTTAGAGCCTGGGTTTGCCCCTGTCTGCACCATGAATCTTAGAGCAAAATAGAGACATTAGTAAAAAGGAAAAGCTTGGGTCACTGGGAGGGAGGTCCCTAAGTTCCATGGGCAGGTCTGGGGTACTATGATGAGTTCTAGAGGCATGGTGACAAATGAAGAGAAAGATGATGACAAGAGGTCTAAAAGCCACATCCTCCATCCAACAACAGATGAAACTTGGGGAGTTGAGCCATGACAAAAGAAGTATAGTACAATGATAAGAAATTACCATTGTCTTAAAATGTGAAAGTCTACTTTGCAAAGGTGAAGATGACCTGATGTGTGTTCATTCATTCATTTGGCCAGGCAGTCACATTTACAATGCACTACCATATACTGGGTGCTATACACAGGCTACAGGTACCAAGGCATGGCCCCTCTTCTCTGGGGATACATCTGTTAGGATGGCCAGCAAATAACCAGATGATGACCACAGTGGTGACTGAGTGTCTTTGGCAGAGGGCAGCTTAGGAGGCTGCGGAGGAACTGCAGCAGATCACTCAGTCCAAACTGATTAAGAGGTTAGGAGGAACTCAGAGAAAGGAAGACATGAGTTGAGTCCTGAAAGATAAAAGAAAGTAGCCATGTGTATGAATGGAGGGAGTGAGAATAGAATATCCCATGAAAATAGAAAAAAACCATACACAAGCAAGGTCTAAAGGAGTTCAGGAGTCTGCAAGTTGTTGACTGGGCAGAGCTGGAGTGTGGGTAGCACAGCAGGTGGTGGTGAGTGCTTTGGAAGCAGTTGTCAGGGACCACAGGTTAGATGACAGCTTGACTGACAGCCAAAAGTTACAAAGAGGCCCATGTGCACCCTAGTGGAGGGGATAAACATTGGTGTCTGGGAAAGACTATCTGAGGAAGGACTACCCTTCATCATTTGATCTACTTGAAAAGCAGGTGGATTCTCCACCACCACCACCACCAATCAGGGACCCAGAAGAAAAAAAGACTGTCCACTAGAGAAGAGATGCCATCTAGATCTTTAGTTATTACTGTCTCGACACACTGGAGAGCTGGGATCTGAAATCATGAAAATCACATCACTTTACAAGTCAGGCCAAGAACACTTTGCTACAAAATCCAGGTGGCTGCCTGAATTCTCTGGTTTTTCTGGAATCTATGGAAGTATACACTGCATGAAATAAGTAAAGTATTGAATGGACAGCTCTTTTCCTGAAAAATGTGTTTTGGTGTATTGGCATTCGGATTTTGAGGACAAAACATTAACCTATAATCATTTTATAGCCCACACATTCAAGAAGCTCAGTGATTAAAATGAGTATCAGTCCTTGTGTCCTTCAAATCCATTAATGAACTTCTCGAAAATGAGTGAGGGCAAAGGGCAAGGATGGCTTTTGTTGGTCAACTTGTGACTGATTTCATAAGCATGTGTGAGGTAGAGGTTGTGGCTGTTGGGGGCAGAGACCATGTCTGCCTTATTTCTCCATGCCCAACACGTTAGCACAGGGCAGGCACCAGCTGGGTGCTCAGCCACTCTGTGCTAAATGAATGAATAAACAACACACTTCAGACCAGTTACTCAAAATCAACCAATTGAGCACAAGAAATTGTCAAGGTCTGAAAGAGTTTCTGCGAGAAAATGACCCTAAAATTTGAAGGGCAAACATTTCCAAGGACTCAACCAGCCCGTTGTAGCCCAGACAGTTACTATGAAGAGCGAGTCAACGTCGAAATGCTCCATCATTAAGACAGCCGGGAGCAGATGTAGATACTCTTCCCATGGTTCGCCTACAAGCACTGACACCAGGAGTGAAAAGTGCTGCAAGACAGTAAACAAGGGAGAATGATGAATGGGAATATGTTAAAATGGGGAAGGAGATGAACATGGGAAAGGCTCTGGGAGTGTCACCAGCTTGATGGCATCTGAGCTCTCTATTAATGAGCTGTTGGAAGAGGCGAAAGCCTCATTGATTCCATTCACGGAGCTGAAATTGAAAAGTATCCCAAGCACAAACCAAGAGGGTGGTGTGGGGCATGAGACCCGGGGAGGGTTTCAAGGCTTGGAAAACTACAGCCTACGGCCAGCGACCTGCTTTTATAATAAGGTTTTATTGGAACCCAACCCTGCCCATCTATTGATATATTGTCTGTTGCTGCTTTCCTGCTACAAAGGCAGAGTTGAGTAGCTGGGATAGAGATTATATGGCCCACAAGCCTAAAATATCTGCTACCTGTTTTTTTCACAAAAGTATTTGCTGACTCCTGGTTTAGAAGAAGTGGCATGGGATGCAGGAGTGGAGGTGTTGTTTCTTTGGATTGAAGTCAGGACATCTATCAGGTTGAGTTCTACGTGTTTATATCTTCTAAAAACCAGGATTTCATGGCCTTGTGGAGCAGGTGGGCAAATCATTTCAGTTATGAGCATTTGGATTTAAAATTAAGATAGAATCTCTTGTTTCACACTAATTTTGAGATCCTCAGCATCAATATAATTACTTTCAGTCATCGACTGAGCTCAGAAATACATTGAAAACAATAAAAATGTCTATAGTTCTGGTTCTATGACTCCATAGCTGTGACCTCTGGGGTCATGGGGAAGTCATTTAACCTTTCTGTGACTTGCTTCCATCATCTATAAATTGGTTATACCTGGCTTTCAAGAATCTTTCTTTTAAGTGTCAGAACTAATATATCTGTGAAAATATGGCATATAACAGGCACTCAATAAAGATGAATTATATGATTGTGGTTATTATTTCAGAATACCCTCACAAGGTAATACCTTTTCTTTTGTCCTATTAGAAATGGTCAGGGCAATGTAACAGATTTTATGGTCAAGCACTTTGTAAGTAAAGGAGAATTCTATAGTAACATACCAAACAGTAACCAGTGCTTTGTTAAAGAATCTCTGTGTTCCCAAGGAAAGCATTCTATCCTCTGGAGTGGGGACAATAATATGCTTCACTGAGGTGTGGAAGCTGCCTCAGGCATTGAGCTGCTGTGCATGTGTGTCTGTTAGTAATTAGTATAAATTACTGAGAAGTAGGGACATGGTCTGAAATGGGAGAATAAGCTTTCTTCATAACATCAGAAGTGGAGGTTAATTACAGTTTTTTAAGGGAAGAAGTGTGCATGCAAAGGGAAAGGCAACAAAGGAGGTTGGATGTGGGCTGGGAAGTGAGCAGCCAAGGGACACAGACAAGATCATTTCAGTTCTGAGCTTGTTATTAAACCTTCACCCTTTTCCCGGGGTGACTGCCCTTGGCCCCGCAGATGAGGAGGAGGGCCGGTGGTCTCCCACACATTCAGTCTCTTCCCAGCACCACCACTTGCTTCAGGGCAAAGAACCCAGGCTACAGGTTGACTTCCTAATTGTGTGACCATGGAGGAGTTTTGTTTGTTTGTTTTTTAAACTTCTTAGGACAATGGTTTCTTTCCCTGTATCAATGATACTAATATTTACCACAGTGAGTTGCGAGGGGGAAAGGAGATAATGTTTGTAACAGCCCTAGAATCCAACAGGGGTGCATTGGGGAGACACTGGTATTCTTCTGAGATGAGCTAAAGGCTCAGTTTCATGTGTGTGTGTGGGAAGGGGGCGGGGTGGAACTTCACTTGTGACTCTGACTTCACACTGTATATTGGCCACATATGATACTCTATTGAACTGTTAGATCAACTTTGGTGATGAAATGAGATCATGTGGTCAATTGGTCCAAACAGATCGGTCCAAAACATTTTGGAAAGTCAACATTTACCCTATTAACTGATAGAAAAAAAATATGGAGCAAATAAGGGTTCCAAATTCAAAGGTGAATGGATATAATGGTTACTTATGAATCCAGATTGCTTAAATTACACCCAACTCACTGAATGTTCTGAACCAACTATCTACACAATGCAATGTTCCCTAACGGAATAGAATGCTGCCTACACCTCACCTTGCTTGCAAGTTCAGTGGTAACGGCTGAAGGGCACACCTCCTCACAGACTAGACTGGTGGTCCAGAGGGCCCTCCACTTTCAGGGAAGTAAATCGCTACCATTTTTAAAATGTGAAAACTGTGACCTAGAGGGGTTACGTAAGCTGACCACATCTGTGTGGCTGGTTGGTCAGGGAGGGCCCTGGAAACTAGGGCTCCTGCTCTCCAGTGCAGCTGGGCCCCACTGTCCAAAACCAGCTCTAGGCTGGGCAGCTGCAGGTCTCTGTCCTCAGTCCTCTTCTTCCCATTCACCCGCTGGATGATCTCACGCAGGTCAGATCACCTACATACTGACAGCTTCCAAATGGACATCTCCAACCCCATCCTCTCCCTTGCATCCTAGATGTGTGCAGCTGTCTACTCCACGGCTCCACTTGGCTTGCATCTCAGAGGCACTTCAGACACTGAGCTGAATGTCTGTCCCTTCCCTTACCCCAAACTTGTTCTACCCACAGTAACCCTCTTCTCTGTCGACGGCGGCTGCAACCTTCTAGTGCGCCGAGATAAAGCCTCCCACATCCCAAACCCAACCTGCTGGAAATCCTGTTGGCTCTGGCTTTAGTTGACATTTTTGGAAATTAATTGTTTCATCAGCCCTCTGCTTCCACTCTGATTCAAGCCACCGTCTTTCTTGCCTTAGATGATTATAATCCAGCAGGCCTATTTTCAACAGAACAGGAAGGGGTCCTTCTAAAATGTAAGGTAGATTTTGTCTCTCTTCTGTTCCTAATTTTGCTACAGATTCCTACCTCCTCCAGTAGGAAAGCTCAAGTTCTTAAGGCCCAGGGTAATTACCGCCCCTGATTACCACTCCCTCTCTATGTCCCCACGGCCTGCGTCACTCCAGTCATGCTGGTCTCCTTCCTGTTCCTCTGACCACCAGGCATGATCTTGCCTCAGGGCCTTTGCACAATTCCTCTGCCTCCTCCCCCCGGATACCTGCTTCACAACACTCTTACCTCTTTTAGGTCTTTACTTAGAACTTAACTTTCTCCAAGAAGTCTGCCTTTACCATTTCATTTATTTCTGCAACCAACTCCTCCCCCAAACCTCACCTTTCTGATCCCATGTACCTTGCTCTGCATTTTCTTTTCCTCTTTACAATGATCATTTTCTAACATACTATACAATGTCTTTAATTATTTTGCTTATTGTTCCCTGCCCATCCCTGCTGAGGGAAGGAATCTCTATTTTGATCATTAATATATCCTAAAATAGTACCTGCCAAATAGCAGGCACTCAACAAATACTTCCTGAACAAATAAATGAATGAATCCAGTGTTTTTCAAATAATATGTTGGGTCAGGATAGAAAGCACTGTATTTTCCTGAGATTTTGCAAATGCTGGAGTTCACCATCGTGAGAGGAAGTCCCTGCCTCTCCCACAGGTAGACCAGGGACCAGCTCTGCAGGGCACCATTTCCTTTTTCTTGGCAGCACATGCCCTGCTGTACCCCCCAGCAGCAGCTGCTAAGGAGTAGTCAAGGAAGGTAATATATAAATTTCCATTTCTATTAATTTCTATCTCATCCTTTTAAATTTCCATTTAAATACGTTTAACCTCCATAAATATATTCGTGCAGTCATATATGCATATAATGTATAAATAGACAATCTCATATTGAAGGTACATGCTAAAAACTTTGAAAAACACTAGTCTACAAAACCACAAACTCTACAGAAAGTTCGGGTGACCCCTGGTAGCTTTGCAGCACCTGCATTAGTATTGCAAGCATATGACTAGGAGAGTGGAATTGGTTCTGCCCAGTGAGTTGTCCGGATAGGACAGTTCTCTTCTGAGTTAGTACAGTAAGTGCCTGGGTTTTGAAGGCCTTTGCCAAGGAAGACCTCTGGTCTGTATCACCAGGTCTCCATCACTCTCCCAGCGAGTCTGTGGTCTCCATCACCAGATTCCTTCTTCCCTCAGGACTTGCTTCAACTTGGCTCCTGGTACCCACAGCTGGCCACCACCTAGGGAACGTGCCTGGCCCTGGGTCTTGCAAGCCTCAGGCAGAGCTGGCTCACCTTCTCATAGTATCGGATCTCATAGTCCAAGATGATGCCATTGGGCTGCTCCGGCTGTGGCCATGACAGGGTGATGCTCCTCATGGTGGCACTGACCTGGTGCATGATGGGAACAGTGGAAGGGGCTGTGGAGAGAGGAAGAGACAGGGCATGTGAACAGACCTTCAACTGCCTGAGAAGTACTACCTTGCAGAGATAAGGAGGGAGAGAAATGTCATTAGATTTAAACCCCGCCCTTTCTTTCTCATCAACTGGGCTGGACTTGCAGAACTTCCTGCAAGTTTTGCAGAATGAACAGAGTGTGGATAACAAAGGAATGAAAGGTGATTGCTTAGGACGGAAGAACCTGTGTGAGGGCAGGGGCTGGAATGGCATGGCATTTTCTGGGTAAGGAGGAAAAAGTCATGACCCAAACAAGAGATGGTTGGAAGAAGCATGAAAAAACAATGTGGCCTGGGGATGCTGGAGCCAATGAGGGAGGGCACGACAACAGGGACAGGACTAGGCTTCAGACAGTAAGCAGGACAAGAGGAGCAGTGGGATGTTTTTGAGCAGAAGGTGTTGAAGAAATCTCAGTCTTATAGTAATGAGCTGCGGTAGAGAAGCGGTCCTGGAGGCAGGCGATGACGGTGAGAGGGTAGACCTGGTCAGTGCAAGATTACTGTGCAATAGAAAGGAACATTCTAGTAAACATCGCTTTCTGAGACTGCATGGAAAATTTTGCTGCACTTCAAAAGAAAGCAGAGGCATCTCTCAAAAAGACAAGAACCCAGACCAACAACAGAATTTTTTCAGATTTCTGTTTAGAGTTTTCCAAATGGGGATTTTCACGGTAAAGAGCTCACAAATATAAATGAGAAAATGATACACAAACCAAACATTTGGAAACAGGACGATAATTCCAAAATCTGTGAAGTGATTTTGAAATCTCTGTTTAGAAATAACATTATTTATTTCCCAATTTAACACTTTTCACACGATGTAAGTAAAAGGAAAACAGTCTGGAAATAATAAATGAGGGTTGTCTTTCTAGGGGAAGAGGCAGGTAATGGATGAGCTTCCATCTGCACTCTGCTCAGGAGCTGTTCTGTTTAGTCCTAGCACTTGTGCAGTGATGAAGGTCGTTTCCTCACAGGAACTTCACTTTACAGGGTTTCTTTGGGGACCACAGCTGACAGACATTTACTATCTTCGATTTAAGTGAACAGATTCCCCTCCAAGACTTGAAACTACAGAGCATGGCCACTGGGTCATGGGGGTCGCTGCATTCTCCACCACTCGCTGGATGCTCAGTGAGCCCCTACGACATGATGGGCAGAGCATGGCGATGCAGAGTACTTATTCTAAAGGTGTTCACAGCCTGGGAGCCATAAAGAGAGCACAGTGCAAGAGTGTTGTGATGTGGTCTTAGAATTTGAGGTCTATCTGGGATTCTGCACAGTTCCCTTTAGAGACCTTGTGGCGGCCATGAAAACGTGCCTCTCAAAACTCTTACTGCTGGGAGCATAAGTGACTAATGGCCCCAGAGGCTGGGCTCTGCATTCAGAGCCAGGCCTGCTTCCTACAGGCAGCTCCCAGGCCATGACTGAGAGTGACTGGGGTGCTAGGGAAAGATAATTCCTGACTCTTCGGATGGGCAGCTTTCACTCCAAGACTCCCTCGGGGACTTACCAATGCTTCCTGTCATGGCACCACAGTCTAAGACTCTCCCAACCCAGTCCTCCTTCCTTCCCTCTCTCCTTCGGAAGGGTCCGGCCTTCTCCCCAACTTCCTCTAGCTTCCACACCACTTCCCCACTCTCTGGCACATCTAATGCCACCTTGGTACGTGCTTCAGGAAGGACTCAAAGTCATGTGGTCCTGAAGCCTTCTACAATTATTCTGTGTCTGGCCCTGCTGTATCCCAAGGGATGGGAGGCTCACTGCCTCTAGGAGCTATTGCTCCATATTTGAGTAACTCTCAGCAGTTTAAATGTCTTCCTTATTTTTATCTAAAACCTGTCTTCTTCCCAAGGGTCTCAGTTCTGCCAACTGAAGTAATGTAGAATATTCCCTCTTCTAGAGAATGGCTTGTCAGATAGCTAATGACACAAGTTAGGTTTCCTTTGAGTCTTTCCTGCTGAAAAGAATGGCCGGATACTATGAACATTTCTCCCATGATATGCTGCCCAGCATTTCCAAATAAGCTCATGTTATCTAAATCTCTCTTTAGGCAGGAGGCTCAGAGGTGAACCTAACTCTCTCACTGTTTGAGCAGCAACGATTTGAGTTAAATTATTAATAATATCTACCATGATCTGTGTACATACATCTACTAATGTGACCATTAGCCTTTGCATCAGAGACACATCCCTGCTATTTGGTTCTGAAATCACAGTCAAACATCACCATAGGTTGTCCCGTGGTATGCTCATCTTTTGTCTGTAGAGTTGGCTTTTGATTACAGGGGCTTGCATGTATCTCTTTACATTTATGATGTCAAATTTGGTCTATTAATCTAGTAAACCAGAATAATTTTTTATCCTGATTCAACCATCAACTGCATCTTCTCTTCCTCCCAATTTAGTATCATGCCCAATATATTACATCATTAATAAAACAAATATTATTGAGCATCAGCCATTTGCCAGTCACCACTCTAAGCTCTAGAGGTTCATAATGAATGAAATAAAATATCCTGTCTTCATGGAACTAATATGCTAGTGGAAGGATTCAGAGACTGGAGGCAATAAGTCAATCAATCACAAGGTATGCTAAAAATATTAAGTACAACAGGAGAAAGAAATGGAGCTGAAGAGAAAGAAGGGCTATACAATGCCAAAGTCCAGAGGCTGCCATGAGAAGGCTGCAATTCTAATCACATGGTCAGTAAGGCCTTGCCTGAGAAGTAGATGCAGGAGCACAGGGCTGATGGAGGGGAAGGAGGGAGCCAGGCAGCTTCCTGGGAGAAGAGCATCTGAGAGGCAACGGCCAGGGCCAAGCTTCTGGTATAGGAGCAGCCTGGTATTTCAGGGGAGCAGCAATGAGCCCGTGGGACTGGAACAGAGACAAGGCCACAGAGCAGGATCCTGAAAGACACTACAATGACTTTGACTTTTTACTCTGAGTGAGATGGGGAGCCATGGGAGGGTCCTGAATAGGGGAGTGACATAACCTGATTGGCATGCTAATGGTATCACCCTCTGCTGTGTTGAAAATAGAATGCAGGGGCCATGTAAATGCTGAAAGACCTGTCATAACACTATTATAATAATCCAGCTGCAAGATCACGGTTACTTGGAGCAGGCTTGCAGCAGTGGAGGTGGTGAGAGCAGAGTGGTCAGGTTCTGAATACATTTAGAATATCTCAATGGGTGCGGGATGCAGAAGAAATAGAAGAGTCAAAACGATTCCAAAGCTTTTTGGTCTGAGGCACTGGAAGGTGGGGTTGCCATGACCTGAGATCAAGCAAGACATCACCAGGAGCAGTTTGGGAGGGAAGAGCAGGTGCTCCTATTGGGTGTGAGATGCCCGAGATGTAGCAGAGTAGACTCTGAGTAGACAAATGCACGTATGAGAGGTCCAGACTGGAGACAGAAATTTAGAGTCACCAGTATTTCAAAGATACTGAAAGAGCAAACCTGACAGAGACTACCAGGAGAATGAGAACAGAATCCATATTCAAAGATTCAGGAAATGAGGAGCAAATGGCCAACGGGCCTGAGAAGAAAAGGCCAGCGAGGTAGATGGAAACAAGATGTATGATCACCTAGACATCAAGTAGCAATAAGCATTCCTAGGAGGAGACAGTGTGTCACATGCTGCTGCTAAGTCATATAAAATGAAACTAGGAACTGAGCATGGATTCAGCAACAGGCTGTATGGTTCACAGTGTGGATGGCTCGTGATCCTCTGCTCCAAGACCTCGTGTGCATTGTTAGAGCCATGGAGAGGATAGGGGTGCTTCTGGGAAGTCATTCTTCAGAGCCAGTCAGGTCCTTGGGGTGGGGTGGGGGTTCCCAATGGTATCTCACCAAGATGGGTGGAGAGTGGCTTTTGATCAGCCCGCCTCCCCCCACTACCACCACCACACTCACTGTGCAGCATGGGCTGCCCTTTCAGACCCATGTGAAAACCCAATTTCCATGTTGTTAACCACAGGTTTTCAGGATCCTTCTGCCTCGAGAGCTAAAGCATCATGTATTAAAAATTGGAAAGAGGTATACTAATAGCCTAAGGATTTTCATGGGCTTGACTCTTTTCTTTGCTTCTGATCCCTGGAAAGCCATCATTTAAGACTCAATGTATTTGCTAAACATTAGGCCAGGCCTCTGCTCTCATCACTGGGCACAGGAGGACAAGTAAGAAAGTCACATCCTTGTCCCGAAGGACCTTGGAGTCTAGATGGGGTAAAGAGGAAATCATAGGGAAGGGCGATACAGAGACGATCGGTAGCCAAAATCCACTGAGAGGAACCCCCTGCTACACAGAAGGCAAGGACTGCTCAGCAGCCAAGCAGCAGCACACAGATCCTGGAGAAGCTGCCAGAGGGCAAAGGTCACCACCGTCTGCATCTCTCAGATTCATGTCGATGACATGACGCTCACAGATCCCCTGGCAGGTTGTTTAAGCTCATACAGGTCACTCTGTCTTACACTTTAATTGAGATGGGATTTAGCACACATAAGTAAGCAAGTATTACCCTTCTACCCCGAAGATCAGGGGAGCTCACAACTGGTGCTCTGCCATCAGTAATTACCTACAGTGATACATTTGTCGTTGTTGTTGATGTTTTTTCTCTTTCTCCAAGTGCAATGCCACCTCTAAATCTGGTGTTTCACATGCTAAAAAAACCTTCAGACAAAACAGAAAATAAAAATGAGCTCAGCTATCCATTCAAACACCAACTTTTAGCAAAACTAAGGCAGATACAGGGGGGACAAGAAGATTATTCAAAGCAGCAGCCCCTGTCACCCTCAGATATGCTGATTCCAACAGTATGTCCTGGCCAGTTGTCTTTTCTCCAAAAACCTGCATCCTTAATGCCATTTCTTTCAACGCTTGAGAGAGTGTCTCTTTTGCAAGCACACAGAACGCTTCTGATTAAATGAAACATTCTACTGAGAGAAGGAAATGGAACTGTAGAGTTCAGAAAATTATTGAAATTTAGCAAAGACCTTTGTTTAGAAAAATGTAAAAATAAAACATTAGTCAAGAGACTATTTGCAAAGAAGGTTCTGAGGCTGAAGAAAGATGTGTTTGGCCTAAAGGGCAGATGCTTAGAAAACCCCAAACATAATCAAAATTCCCCTGTTCTCTTTCTTAGCCAAATAAAAAGGCTGAGCCAAAAGACAGCAGGGATCCAAAGAAGAGAGTGGGGAAGCAATGAAAAGGGCCCTGTCCATCACCGAGGAAAAATCAACTAGGGCTCGCAAAGAATCAGAACCAGAAGTATTTGATAAGAGAGTCTAGAGCTGATATACAAGGCCCATTAATGTGTCTAAAGCAGAGAGACTCCGGTTTCAAACGTCATTGGTCAAGGAGCTCAGGGATGGACATAAAGCAAAGGCAGGCTGAGTGAATGCATCCCTGTCTCTGCTTTTGCCCAGGGTAACTTTGGGTAGCTCTTCCTCCCAAATTGCTTTTGAAGCAGACAGATCCAAGATAGTACATCACCCATACAGCAGAGAAAGGGCACGTAATGTTCTTGCCTAAACTGACAAATGAGATGTGTATACATTGTAGGAAGAGGATGCTCTCAGCTGCAAGTTATGAAAGAGCTCACAGGAGACGTGAAACAAGCACTAGCTCCCACTGGCCTCAAGTCACTGCTGTGGAGTCAGAGACGGTGCCTGCTCGACCACCAGCCAGTCCTCCACTTGTCAGAAGGGCTCCAAAGGAGATTGTAGGGCCTGCAATCCTGTGCGACTAAGACTGGGTCTGGGGTGGGGGCACGGAGCTACCTCAGGAATTAATAACCCCAAATCTGAACCCTGGAGTCCTAATGTGAGGAAGCCTTGCTATCATATCTCAGGTTCACGTGGACCATATGTTTTATATTTCTGACATTCCTTGACCCTTTAACTTAATTAGCGACTTGGTCATATTCAAAATTTTCTTCTTACTCATTTCCCCCTCCCTTATTGGATAAGGGCATTTCCCCCTCCCTTATTGGATAAGGGCATTTCCCCCTCCCTTATTGGATAAGGGCATTTCCCCCTAATAGTGAAGTATCTCAGACTCCAAAATATGAAAGTGAGTTGATGTTTTTTCCCCTAGGACAATTACTAAGTTCTAATGTATTATCTTTGTTTATTAAAATTATTTCCTACACTTGACTGTTACTTATCAAAGTTATCCCAATAAATGTAATAAAAATTTAAAAAGTTAAAAGTTAAAAAAATTAAATAAAACGTAGTTTTATACATACATTAAAAAATAATTTGCAACAAAATAGATGGACCTAGAGATCATCATGCTAAGTGAAATAAGCCAGACAGAAAAAAACAAGAACCATGTGACTTCACTCACATGCAGAATGTAAAACTGAAAGCAACAGAGAAAAAACAAACAGACAAAAAACTCATAGACACAATCAGTAGTTTATGGGTTATTTGGGGGTAAGAGGGGAGGGGGTGGGAGATGAGGAAGGGGGCAGGTGAGGAGGGAGGGGCAGCCAAATACAGAGTGATGGAAAGAGAACTCACACTGGGTGGTAAACATACAATGCAACAAAACAACAATGCACTGTATAGTTGTAACCTGGAACCTATGTAACTCTTGATAACCAATGTTACCCCAGTAAGTCTAACAATAAAAATATTTTTATAATAAATAAATAAATAAATAAATAAATAAAATATTTCTTAATGTCATAATTGATTTTTGCGTCAAAATAATTCTTTCAATAATTTTAACCATAATCTATTTGGGACAGATAATAAATCATATAACACTTTATTATGTTAAAATATTTTATTTAAGATATCAAAAGTATTTATAAGTAGTTTTAAGGAAAAATAATAGCAAAGCACACCTACTTCAAAATGAAGTTGATCTATTGGAGTAAAGTGTTTGAAGAGGTTATAAAATATGCAACTTGGATTTCAGAGTTCAGCAAATCTCATCTAAAGGGAATAGGGCTGCTTCTGTGGGTAGAAGTCATGCCGTGGACAGCCCTGCCCTAGGAGCCCAGGTGCAGGTCACAGCTGAGTCTCCTCGACCTTGGCCCTACCAAGTCTCCTAGAAGATAAATGGCATTCAGTTAGGGGGACTTTCATATGGGAACTTTCCAAGGAGACCACGGATGTAGGAATCCATCTGCCTCCCTCACAGTAGGGAGGGGAGAAAGGGGAGCTTTCCCTGATTTCTTTCATATGATTTGTGGGGTGAGGTTCTTATAGTGACCCCTCAGAGTGAAGCTGCTTCCCCAGCCAGAACATTGTGCATCTGAGGCTTGGTAGCCACTTCTACCATCCTGCACCTCACTTCTTCTAGGATAAATATCCATCAATTGATAGACATTTGGGTTGTTTCCACATTCTAGCAATTGTGAATGATGCTGCTGAGAACATTTACGTGTGGGTTTCTGTGTGGATCTATGTTTGTATTTCTTTTGGGTATATACCTAGTGGAATTGCTGAATTATGTGGCAATGCTAACCTCTTTTATTCTTTCTAGACTAGCATTTCCCAGTCAAATCATCCTTCAACAAACCACCCGCAAGCTATACCATAGACCCAAGTTGTGAGAAAAAGAAGGTGGGGTAAGGAATGTAGTAAGGAGCCCAGGACCACAGCTCGGGGTGGTAGAAGTTAGCAGAAATAAAGACCATGGTCAGGGCCCTGCAGTGCTGCAGATGCTGTAAAACAGGAATATGCATCCTTATGTTATGAAGTACTAGTATGTTCTGAGGATGTGCCCTGTGTGGTCCATTGCTCCTTCCAACTAGATCCAGTCAGCCAGGCCAGGGGACTTGGTGACCACCCCAAAGTCTCCTTCTGGGTCCGCCACTGCTCACACCTGCAAATCAGTCTCTGGGCATAGATCCCTAGGGTACATGTGAGAAGCACAGCCCAGTGACAGCCTTGGGTATTTATGTGATAAAAATCTTTAAGGAAATAAATAAGCATGTCAACCCAGTCAGGGAGGAGGCAACGGATATGAATGAACCTGGGAAAAGGGAAGGCTAGCAGCAGGTTCCCTGGAGAGTGGTGTGACAGATGCTCCACAGGCAGGTGGTTCCCTGTAACATCTCGAGATGACCAGAAGTTTTTCTGGGGAGTAACGAGGAAATGCACAATGGGGTGCCTTGTCCTTGAGGACAGAGACCTGGGGACTCTGCTCTCCCAATGCTAATGATCCAGACGTCAGGAAAGCTCGATTGGCTTTGTCCCTGCCTGTCTCCTGGAACCTGTCACCAGTATCTCCTTACACCTAATATCCTGTCTCAACCCCCTTGTCCACTTCTGGGTCTTTTCACTTCAAACTGCCTGCAGCCAGATTACTCTTTCCAAAACTCAATTTACCAAAATGTTTCTGGTGCCTCAAAACTTTCAATGGCTCTCCATTGGAAGAAGACCCAACTCCCTCTCGAACATTTAACGATGTGGCAGCTACTACACAACCCGGACTGCCCTGCACTACTCCCTTTCAGGAACCCACTGCTCTCCACTAACTGCTCCACTCAGCGTGTCCCAGCAGAACTCAGCTTTTGAGAAGCACCTGCTCTGGCCACCTCTCTTCATAACTTAACCAGCCTTCAGAAGCCTGGATCAGGCCACACACTGCCCTGGGTGAGCCCTGCCAGACCACGCCCACCAGAGCGACCCTTCCCTCCTCCCAGCTCAAAGTTCTTTCTTCCCCAGCTCTCCCTGGGACACAGTGCACCGGGCCTAACTTTGTAGGTGCTCATCTCTGCTCTCCATCACTGGAATCACCTCCTTAGGGCAGAGCTCATGTGTTCAGCCTCTTCCCATGGGATTAGCACATAATAGACGTTCAGTGAGGGTTCAGACCTTTACAGGAATGATTGCAGGTTCTCCTTTAAAACATCAGAAGCAAAAGGAGGCAGAGAATCGCGTAGTAGCACCTCACGGGGATGTGGGCCTGCAAAGGAGAAAGGTGTGGGGGAGGGGAGGCAGGCTTGTGATTCCGCAGCCTCAGGGGAGTGGGGATAGCAGTGCCACACGGCCTAGAGACAGAAACCGGGGTGCTGGCGCCATCTTCACGTATCTCTCTGGGATATTTCAGCTGAAACGTTACCCCAGTGTTAGTCGTTGTCTCTTTTCTCCTGTTTGGGCTGTAGAATCCTTTCTCCAACACAATTTTCCTTGAAGCACAGTGCAAAACAACACGTCGGAGCTGCTCTGAGTGAACCAGAAGTGGGAGTCCCAGTGCCTCGAGGCCAGTTTATTTCCTGTCTCCCCAACCCAAACTCTGAAGGGTCCACAGAGAGACCCCAAAATGCTGGGCAGCCTCCAGACGTGTCTGTGAGGCTTCAGATTAAATTCTGTGAATTCCTAAAAGGTATATGGGGTGACGAGGTTGACAGTGAAGAGCTGGGGGTGGTGGGTTGTCTTTTTCCTTCTATGAAACACATCCTTAGGGGGAAAAATCTATATTTAAATGTTAGCTAAAGACTTCAGGCTCACAAGTACTGACGACAAAGAAGAACAGTTTACACACAGCTAAACTGTGCAAATGAACTGTGCATAGATGAATTGCGTTTTCTTCTGACGTTTCTATTTTAGGAGATAACTTTGTCGAGAAGGTACTGCTTAGATAACAGGTTCTTCCTCTGTTGATGAAAACTCATTTCATTGCACAAATATGCTTGAATTTTACATTAGGAAGTCTGACTCATTAAATATTTTTGGTGCAGTAACACTTCTGGTCAAAGTAGATTAAATAAATAAGCAATTAGTTTTGAGACTGGGTATGAATATAAGAGCAGAATTAATTATTTTTCTAATATTTTTTTCCCTATTGTGGACACTGGCTTCTTTGCTTTTGCTCTGAACCAGACCTTGAGAGGACCCTATTGCCCTCTTCTAATCTCTCTCTCTACCTGGGGACAGAGGACTGCTTTGGGTGGGTGGCATCAGTGTGATGCTGTCGTGGAATACTGGCGGAGTCTCGTCAGGGGCTCAGTGGAGTGGAGATGGGAAGGAAAGTGAGGGTTCAGGCCTGGGTGGCTGAGTTGGTCCCTACACCCCCAGACAGGTGCCTTTTTTCCAGGTTTGGTTCCAAGCCAAGGGGTGTGTGACAACTGGGGTTTGGAGTTGGGGGCTGCTCTAGGGGTGTGGGTTTATAGCAGAGGCCCTCCTTTTTGATACTGCCTCTGATGGGAGAGGGGTCTTTATGGGGATCATCTACCTGACCCTGCTTGTTCACAAAATGGGGTCCCAGATCAGCGCCACCTGGGAGCTGGTAAGACATGCAGACCCACTGACTCAGAAACTCTCACGCATCAGCCTGTCAGCCTTTCCCGGTGTGGGAACAGAGCGGTGGCAGCTCTGGTTTGTTGGATGCTTGAGAGCAGTGGAGCAGCTACAGGAGAAGGCACATGCAAGCTGACAAAGGCTCCCTTTCCTCCCTGGCTCCCATGCACCAGTGTGCAGCAGAGCACCCATCGCAGCTGGGGGACCCACCACCACCATCCTAAGCCTGACAGCATGGCCACCAGTGGGAAGCAGGGCAGCTCTGCCTGCAGTCACTGTGAGCATCCTTCTGGGCCTAAAGGTCTGAGTCTCCTGGTCTTAAGGAGCCCCTCTCCCTACAGGCATGTTTCTGTCCTGCAATGCCCAGCTTTGGTCCTGCCCTGCATACCCACAAGGGACTGGGCCTCGTCACCCTAGACCCTGAATCCCTGGAAAACCTTTGTTCTATAGCCCGCTCAAGTCAAGTGTGGGGTTATGGTTTTATGCTGGGCACACTTCAGGGTCCAGAAGTGGGCTGTGCCCTGCTTGTTCCCTGTTGGTCCTTCCACACCACTGCTCACCATCTCTTGCATCCTCTGTAGAAAGGCCATTTGGCTGGGCTGCCGCTCTCCAAGCTTGGGACCACTGGGTGCTCCCTCCTACCATCGCTACCCAACTCACTGAGGGCTTGGACTTCTGGCTCTCCCTGAGCCTCGCCCTCCTGGTGGTGACCAGAACGTCCACTTGAAAAGCGTACTCTCTGTTCCCAACCCCCATAACTCCTCCATGTCGGCCCATTCCTGTGGCACACTTGGATTTGGCCTCACCTGAAGTTGCTCCATTTTCAAAGCCACAAATCCAGGTGTTTCTGTTTCCCCACAGCAACTTCTGATGAGTCCACTGCACCTCTTGGAGGCCTCCTCTGGCCCTCTCAGCCTTGACTTTCACCAGTGCATCAGCCTTCTCAACCAGCTTAGCTTCTATTCTTGCAATAACATCACTGACAATCCTCCCCTTACCCTCAGGCATGAGTTGCCTTTTTCTTTCCCTAAAGTTAAAAAAAAAAAATCCCAGCAAAACTCAACCCGAGAGAGACCCGTAATCAATCTATTTCCGGTAGGGGCTGCTGACCAGAAGCCATGCCCTGCTGAGAAAGTCGCCCAACAGGACATGCGGGCAGCTCTGTAAATGCATGCTCGCCAACTTCAAATGAGCCCTCAAGGCTCTCTGGAAGTGCTGGATTTCTTGGGTTAAGTCTTTCTCCCACTCTCTGCGATGGCACTGCCAAACGTTTTCATTCTCCTCAAACCTTCAGCTCCAATGCTCTCCACTTCACTCTCAGGAACTAAGCTTATCTCCCACATCCCAGAGAAAACACAAGCCTAAAGATCCAACCTCAATTCGGGTACCCCAAATCTGCACAAATCACATAGGCACAGAACAAACCCCACCTGCTCTGGCCACCACCCCGTACACTTCTGGGTGCCCCTGGCATATCTCCTACGTCTTTGCAAACCATCCCCTCCTTCTCCTGCTGTGGTTTCCATGTACTCGATGTCGGCTGCCTGCGAGACTCGGAAAGCTGCTCACTAAGTCAGATTTCCAGTCCCCTCCCTGAGGACCTGTGACCCCGTGAGAATACAATTCCCTGTGCTCCCTCAGGCAGCACCCCACTCAACCCAACTCTGAGAACCCTGTCCCCTCACTTAGCTGCAGCACTTCATCACCCAGCCTCATGGTTGTCTGTTGTGCTCAAACCTCACCTTGTTCCTGCTGCAAAGCTGCCTTCCTTGTCCTCCCAGTCCTCATCTTGGGCTTCACTTCCTTCCAGGGCATCTCAGGAGCCAACCGACACCAGAGGGCCTGTCTCCACCCAGCCCTCTGCACTCCGACCTCCTCACACGCTTCCCTTCTCACATGCAAACCCGATTCTAAAAACAGAGGCCAGCCTGCTGGTTTGTGGGCTACCACCAGCCTGGGAACATTAGGTGAGGCCAGCCAGGACATCCTGGAATAGATGACGCCATGCTAAGGTGCAGGGATTACTGGAGAAGGAGCTCAGTCTCTCAGAAGAAATATGGCCTATGCCCTCACAAAACTAATGCACATTCAAGAACTCGTTGTGTCACCCTAACAATTAGTACAGTTCAGAGAAGGACACTATACATCAAGATTTTCTATGGTACAAATAGGCTCGGGCACACATGGGCCCTTGTCCTTCTGAGCTCTTCTGGATAGATAATGCATTTGCTCTGTCGAAAGAAGAGGAAAGAGAGGAGAGATGAGAGAGAGAGAGCGAGAGAGGGTGAGAGAGAGGAGAGATGGGGGTGAGGGGAGGAAGAGAGGAAGGAAAGGAAAGAAAGAAGGAAAACATACTTTTAAAGGGCTCAATTCTATAGCTTGGCTGTCACAGGGAAAGTGACCCCAAGGCCTGGGGGCGGGGGTGGCAAAGAGTCCCCGCACCCTTGCACTGGAAAATATTTGTGGTCAAGCATTGCCTTTATTTACCCAGAACATTTAATGTGCTTTTTTCTCCCCATCTCTCACATCCACTCAGAGAAGATGTTAATTTTCTGAAATTAAACACTTAGCTTGATTACTGTTTTGTTAATTGCTGCATTCACAAACCCCTGGTGCTCCTTCCTGTTTAACATGGATGATGCAGTGAAAATGATAGGCACCGGGCTGGTGTGCAGGTGGACAGACAACAGCAATGGAATGTGTCCTGACTACCCCCAACTGTGCTTGCTCAAGCAGCTGGGTCCCTGCCAGCGGGGGGAGGGAGCAGACCAGGTCAGAGCAGGGGCCTCCCACAGGGCCAGGCACCCAGGCGCTCTAAGTCTCACCCACATCTGGGAGAACGTAGGGGCGTACCTCCCATCAGAGCAACGGCCCATAGCTGCCTGAGGAAGGGAAGACCACACAGAGAACTTAAGCGGTACCATTTGCTGATGCCTGAGATTAGTTTAAGAAAGATTGAGGCCTTTTCATTCATACATTCATTTGATAATTTAGTAATTCATTCAATGAACATTTATTGAATGCTATTATTTCAGGCACTTAGTTAGACACTGGGGAACGGTAGCTAATAAGATGGATACAGGACACACTCTCCAGGAGATCACAGTCGGCTCACGGAGCAGACACTTGCTGGAGGAGCTTGGAGTGGACCCATCCCCACCACTCCTCCTCTCTCCTGCCCACTTTTCTGGTGCCATAAGGCAAAGGGCAACTATCGCCCAACCCAACTCGAGGCTCCTTCAGCAATGAGGATTCTAACAATCTCATTTGGACCTTGAACAGGGTAAGGAACTTAACTACAATCTCACTGGCCATGACAGCAGGCACCGCATCAGGTTGTGGAACCAAGAGCCCAGCTGAGGGCCTCTCAAGTCCCTTCCCAGATAGCCACATGCTCACCTGAGACGTTTCTGGGCCTCTGATCCCAGTGTTAATGTGGGAGTGCTGTGGACTAGGACGTGAGCTCCACAGGGCGCAAGTCTTTGCGTGTTGTTTGCTACTGTGTGCCCTGTGCCCAGAGCTGTGCATGGCACACAGAAGGCCTCCGAAAGCATTTGTTGACGATGTGAGTGAGCCGGAGCAGGAACCAATGAGTCAGCATGTGGACATGTATTCATTCATTCAACACAGACTGTGTTGAATGAATGAATACATGTCCAAACCTAAGGTACTTAAACAAACCCCTTTGACTGTGGTGGATTCTGACTGTTTTGCTCTGAGTGCATCAGGGCTCCCTGCATCATCCTAAGGTCGCTCCCTCACATTTTCCTTCTAGGACCCACAGAGGACGAAGATGCCCAGTCACCTGGCTGGCCTGGAGGGATCACCCGGGCACCTGTGGACCACCAGAACATATTCTCACCATCACGCATGACATCTATATACCAACTCATGTGCGGGCACTAAAGGAGACTGGTAAAATTCTTATCAAGGGTCTCTGTGCCTAGGCCGTGCTGCCCCTCCCTCATGAAGGCTGAGGAGGTGAGAAAGTCTGATGGTCCCCAGAGCTCATTCACCTCCAGTGCTCACCAAGACTACTGGGGTGAAAGGGCAGTCCTGCCTGCTGATCCGCTCAGCTCGCAGACAACACACCATCAATTTGCAAACGACAATGACCTTTTTGAGGTCACTTGTAAGTTCCTTCTCAGTGCCACGGCTTAAGAAACAATAAAAACAACCTTTTTAGAATTAATGAGAAGAAAGCAATGAACTGAACTATGAAATTGGATTAAGAACAGTGAAATTTCATTTACTTAGGGTTTCTAAACTTTTCTTTATTAACTTGAATAAAAGTTTTCTTTAAAGTCATTCCAGGCTTTTCAAAGTTCTGACTCAATCTTTTCTCTGCTCTGAAGTGAATTTCGCCTGCTAATTTCCAATGAGACCAACCCTTAAAAATGAACTCTTTTCAGCATATGGATCTTAACACTCTAAATTTTTATAGGCAGCAGTGTAATATTGTTTTAATATTTAATTTTGAGATTTACATAATATCTTTCCTCCAAAGAGCTCAATATATTGCAATATCATAAAATTCCTTTCATATTCAAAGATTATTCTTTATGCATGCAAATACTATATTTAACTAAGGAATAATGCAAATTAGGTGATGTATTCAGAGAAATTGGTGGGCTAGATAATTCTTTTGTAGAAAAAGTAGTGTCTCAGTAACTGTAATTGTCTAGGAACTTCAAAATGCCTTTAAAATGGACAAACTATGGGGGTTTGTGACTATTAACAGAAGTGGTATAGGTATTTTTAAAATCAAGTTAAGTAATGGGTTGTGTCTGTGTTGTGGGCACATTGGATATGTTTAGTATTCCGCATACAACTGGCCCAGCAGGCCATACATAAACTGTGCAGAATGTAAATGTCAGATATAAATACTGCTGATAGCATCATGAAGGTAAGGGGGAATGTGCTGCTCCTCCAAACATAGAGTAAGGAGACAGGCAGGCTCCTGCGAGCGGCAGGGTCAGCCTGTACCAGGTACATAGGTTTTGGCTCCACTCCTGCCCTCAGCCTTAACCCATTGGGATGCAAACTTCACTGCTCTCCTTCTTTGAAGAAGGGACAACTGATAAATGATACCTGTCATTTATCCCCCGTGGATGACATTAACCCCAAACCAAGAGACTGAGAGGCCTTGGAAGGAAACAGTCTAGGAAGAAAAAACATCCAGCAAATTTCTGTCTGGCTCAGGACACCTTCTCAGAAATGGTGCTCATCTCCCAGAAGATAGCATGGTCTGCAACATGATTTTCTATCCCCTGTCTCATTTGATTGTCATAATGAACACACAGAAGCAGGGGTCATTACTCCCATTACACAGTTGAGAAAGGCAGGATCATGGCAGTTCAGTAAACTTGCATGAGTCACCTTTGGAGCAGAGGGAGGTTACAACCCCAAGACTCCCCAGCTGCACCCCTGTCACGGGGAGCCCAAGAGGTGAACCCTGTGATAGAATGACTGAAACAATAGAGCACGCCTGCCTTTTGAGCTTGGGTAAATCAGATTAGCCCTCTGAATCCGAGGTTGTAAACCACAGCCGATGAGCCAAATCTAGAATTGGATTTGCTTGGCTCTCAAGTGCTTTAGAAATTTCTAATTAGTGGTCAACATTTTAAAGTTGGGTTTTCAGCTTGTAAGGCCTGGTGACACTGGTTGTGGCACCCCGTGCTGGAGCTGAGTAGGGGACACCCCCGTTCTCTTCAGTTCCCCACCACGCCTTCTTGCCTGACGCCTGCTCTGTGCCTCTCCCTTGCCTGGCTGGCCTCATGGGACTTTGAGTTTATTCTCTTTGGCTTAAATGCACTGACCTCATCTTGCTACAAGTTGATTTTATAGATGTGCTGGTCTGATTTGTCTTATTTACTTTTCCCCAAGATTTCCTCTGAGGTCCCCTTCCCCAACTCTGACACTCTGAGTGTAGTTGGCAGAAAAGAGAAGTAAAAGTTTGTCATTCACTTTAATTCTCTCTGACAGCCAGATGATCTGGCCATCAGTCTGAATCTGGGGCCAGGTGCCAGAGAGTGACTGGGGAAGTTAGTGGTGATAACAACCTCTCTGCAGATCCCTTGGCCACAGGAACAGAGAGAGTTCCACCTGATCTGGTCTATTTTAAACTCAAGGCAGCTGCATTCAGTGCAAGCCTGCATCCCTGAAGACCTCACATAAACCTGAGCTTGCATAATTCATGACCAACCCTGACCAAAGATGATGGACATTTTTTTGACAGCTAAAGTGGCCCAGCTATTTGGCAATAGCTTAAACAGAGCTTACAACCTACCCAGCTCACCATAATGCAATTTTTTACCAGTTGCAGGATATAATGGTCATGAACCTGAGTTTGAAACCCCAAACATCATTTTCTGGCTGTAGAAACCCCAGTTTCTACATCTGACCCAACTCATCTGTATAAAGAAAGAAAATGGAGGGGCTTGGCACAATGGAGTTGCTAAAAATTGGTAGTTCTCCGCCGCTGCCTAGGGACTGGGACAGGGTCCTATCCTGACACTCTCCAAGTAATACAAGATCCTGAGTAGTCTGATTACATGCATGACTGGGGTTGTCATGGAAGGAGATGGGGGCTCTGGATCTCAGGATTCAATGGAGCCTTCAGTGTTTCCCAGTCATGCTTGCCTCTGCAAGAACAATATCGACTCCGTGCCCAATGAACCAAGAGATGATTACAAAATCTCCTACAGTCTCCTCTTAGATCACAACCCTTGGGTGCAAGAAAAGCCTATTGGTGACTTCCTCAGATGGATTGAGACCAACTATAACCCTGTTAGTTGGGTACCAGATGCTAAGATGCACTGCCTCCCTCCACTGGGCGGGGCTCATGAGAGGAGCACAGTGCAGCATCAACACAGCATGCCTGACAGCCCCGAGAGAGAAGAGATGACAGTCCTATGTCTGGGGAACAGTAAGAACTGCACACCCAGCTACAGATGAGGTCCATAGCTCCTAAACAGAGGGGCACCAGTCCAAAGCAGTGAGCAGTTGCCCAAAATAGAGTCAGATGTTCATGAGCATCAGGCTTCAGGTCAAGTCCAAACAAAGCCACTTGGCAGCCAACTGGTCCAAACCCTTCTCTTATGTGACTCTTACATCCATTGTCAGGACCCAATTCACCTTGCGGAACAACTTGTGCCCCTCAACCCACCTTATCCCTCATCTCGATCCAGGGGCAGGGGAAAGTCTTTTATGGTTCAGTGTCACAGAGAAAATTGTGGAAGAGTAACAGAGGCTGTGGGGTCCCTTCTTCTCAGCAGGATGGCAATGGCTGGCTTTGAATAAACTACCCAGGCTCGCAGAATATGGAATGGGGAGCCCAGAGGGACTGTCACCTTTTAAGGCAGGAAATAGGAAGGCAAAAATAGAGGTGATGTCCTACTGACTCTCCTCTTATCCTAGATTTAACCTATTTAAGCCTCTGCTTCCTCATCAGAAAAATGGAAATAATAGTGCCCAAGTCATAGGGTAATGATGAGGCTCAAATGAGCCCATGTCTTCTATAATTCTTAGTCAACTCAAAATAAACAGAGATAGGAGATGTTAACTCTAATACAAAGTATTACCTACTCCTCAATCAGGACCCACACAATGGTCCCCAAGTATTTCAGTCTGGGTGGTTCCAGACACAGAATTGGCACTCAATAAACACTTGTGAGCTGACTTAATGATTAAACCCAGGACTCTCCTTGGTCAAATTCTTTACCTGCCATCTACCTACTCATGACCCAAACAGTAGAACAGTGGTGGCCACAGGCCCCGACAGGAGTCACACCATACCATGAGGTTGGGTGGGGAAGCTGACATGGATCTCACCCAGTGCAGAAGAATTCGGGGTGCCCTGGAAAGGAGTGAGATGTGTCATGACTTCTTAGTGTCACATGGGTCCATCCACCTCATCACTTCCTGCATCTGAGTCATTAGGTTTTCTATGATGCCTGTTATTTAGTCTCTCTTTCATCTCTTATAAAATGTGTCTTCCGTTCATGTTTCTAAACTGTTTTTGCAGAGGTGCAGGTCAAGTGCTTATTTTGAAGGTTCCCATTTTTTTTTAAATTATCTATTGATATAAAATCATTTGCATTCACATGTGGGTTCACCAAAGCAGCGTGACAGCTCCATGTTCCTCAGAGTCCTGCCACCCATAGATGAGTAACCACTGGTCAACTTGACATTTATTTTGTAACAGCCATGTGCCGCCCAAACGCAGTTGCCTGCTCCTCTCACTGACTGTGAACTTTCTGACACCCAAATTCTAGAATTCCCAAAGAGAAACCACAGATTGGAAGGTGGCAGTGGGCCTGGGACAACAAAATCAGGGAAGGTTAAGAATGGGGGCGGGGCGGTAAAGGGCATAAGAATGGATGAGGATAAAAGTAAATATTTTGAATGTTGATAAGGCAGGGCCCCTCACAGGAGCCCTGGTCCGTGGACTCCACTCAGCCTGGGAAGCTGCAGATGGCAAGACAAGCAGATGGGCAGGTTCAGGAATAGCAGGGTAAGGAGGGGAGGGGCAGAAATCGAAGCAAACCGATATAAGTGGCAGGTTTGTTCGCACATGCTTAGAAAGAGAGCAAAGACAGCCAAGCTCAGCATAACATGACAGCCTGGCAGGATTATTATTATTCCGAGAAGCTGGGACACTAAAATATTTCAGCCCGTTTTCTGCCTTAAACGCTGCAAGGGAAATACTGCTAACAAAAGCTCCCCCTGTTACATGCTCGACATGATGCCGAAATTACCATTCCCTTTTCTTTGGATTAAGACAGACTGTCACAACCTTTGTCTCCATGGCACCGGGGCTGTGGTCACCAGCTGGAGACTGCCACACTTCCCCTCTTATTTTCTTGCCTCACACGTACACATGTAAACACGTGACCATACACATACCTGCAAACATGCACACACGAACACACACACACACACACACACACACACACACACACACACACACTCCCAGCAGCGAGGCAGCCATCTGGATAGCCATGGTCTCCTGTGACACCTTTTTCTTCTCAGTTCTGACAGCTTAAACCCAAGCGTCATCTGCCATCAAAGATGCCCAGTATGAAGAGGCAGAATGAGCCAAAGATGGGGAGGTGAGGAGTAGAAGAGGATGGGAGGAAAGAGGGGGTCAAGAAGGGGGAGCGCTGTCTATCGAGAAACACTTCACTCTGCTATTCCACTGACAAGCTGTCCTTTTAGAATTTGTCAATTGAGAAAAACCCATAATTCCAAATAAGGTCATGGTTCATTGCCTATGGCCGCCGTCATCGCCTATAGACGAGATGTTTACTTCCCTCTGCAGCCTGGCACCATCGCCCCTGGGGAGAGAGTGCTCATTTCTCTCTAATGCCCTTGGCACTTCCTGCCCGTGCCCAGCACACACTGCTTAGAATACACCCCCTTGCAGCTCTGTGCTTTCTGTCTACGTCCTGTACATTCTTCAGTGACTGAATTCCACGGCACCACTGGTATCCCTCCCTCACAGTATCTGCTCCACAGCTTGGCATACTAGTCATAGTATGCTAATCACTGCCTTTTAATCATAAGTGAATAAATAAATAGATAGATAAATAAATAATTGAAGTAAGGAAATACATGAACCAACTGGTTAAATAGATAAGAAAAGAAATGGATTGTAGCAAGAGTATGAAAAGTAATAGAGAGAAAAGGTCAGAAGAGTAAGAAATAAAGAGAAGGGAATGTGTTTTGAGCTGTGCATGCCACAAGGAGGTACTGGCTACCAGGAATGATCTATTGCCAACTATCTGAGGTCTCTGTAAACGTGTAGCATTCATCTTTAGAGCAAGCTATAAAGGAGAATGTGCTCTTGAATTACATGGGTTTAATTGAAAAGTAATCTATGAAGGTGATACTGACTTTATCACATGATGACTGGAAAGTTTCTTTCAGTGGGTTTTCTAATAGAGCAGCACTGGTGTTCTCGAGACGTGCAGGGCTTCCACGCGTACACCCACCCATCCATCCATCTGTCCATCTGTTTGTCCATTCATCATCCACCTTTCTGTCTGTCCATCCATCTCTCCAAAGGGCGTTTGTTGAGCTCCAGCTGGGTGCTCCTCCCCTGGCTTGGATGTACATCTTTGCTTTTTGCTGGGCATAAGAAAATCCCTTGGAATCCAGCGCCCATTCAGAAGTGAAGCATTTCACCCATTTCCTCCATGGTCACAGATGCCCATCACCTGACACCTTCTGACCTGGGAGGAGGCCTGAGGGCTGATGGACAGGATGGGTGTGACTCTGACTTTGCTCCTGCACAGAGATGGACAAAGGGCCGGCCATACAGACAGAAACGGCACAGAGGCCTCTAGACTTACCAGCCTGGTTCGTAGTGATGTTGACGGAAACGTGCTGTGGCGGGAAGGGGCTCTTGCTGGAGACTCCGTTGACGGCCTGGATATCGAAGGTGTAGGGCGTGTGGGCCCACAGGCTGCTGATGGAGACGCGGCACTCAGTCAGGCCCAGCTGCTTTGGCACAAACTCTACGTTGTCGTCGCACCGGGAGCAGCTGCGGCGGTCTGCCCGGCACTTCTTACAGATGATATTGTAGGTCACATCGTCCCGTCCCCCTGTCTCTCTCGGGGGGTGCCACTCCAGAATGATGGACGTCTCATTGACGATGGAGATGACGTTTCTGGGACCTGATGGAACGCCTGTGAAGAGATGAAGAAAGGCCCCATGAGACTGGGAAGAAGCTTCCTTGTCCAACACCTCCCCACCTACCTCCCCACCCTCACCACATGCACACATCCCTTCCCCTCCTTCCCCCCAAATCCCCATGCTTCCGTCTGCTCCGAGGAAAAATGGTGGGCAGAAATAACAACCCGTCCCCAGCTCCTTTGTTAGTCATTCCCACTGGGGCTCCCTCCTCTCAACCATGTGTGCCAAGGGGAAGGAGGATGAGAAAACCTGGGTTTGAGTCTTTATAGTTTTAGTTCCAAGCCACACCCCCCGCTTTAGTGCCAATGATACGCATGTATACTAGACACTTACTGGAATCCTTGTCTTTTCTCAATTGTGTACAACTCAAGGGTTGAGGAACAGGAGTGGCCTATGAAAAGGCTCTACATATCCTCACATCCTGCACAATATCTCACGCATTTTGAGGTCTATGCAGTGTGTGCTGGTGGCGTGTTTCTGTGAAGGGTTAGGTGTCCAGAAGACCTGAGTACATGAACATTCGCATTGCACAAGCTTTAGTGCATGAAGACAAGAGGCAGGGTTGGCGGAGATTCATGCAGCCGCCATGTTTGACCCCATCACACAAGGAAACCATGGGGGCTTGTTCCAGATACTCTGCCAGCTACTTTGCATGCATGTAAACCCCTCCCCCTCTGCCATATAACCCACTGGGGAGGTACAATAATTAACTGAATTTTATAGAAAGGGAAACCAAAGCTGAGAATGGGGACTGGCTATAGATCTGCGGTCTATAGGAACTGAAGCAAGCATGAACACACATACCTACCTAATTCCAAAGCTCATGTTCTCAACTATGTCCCTGTGCTGCCTGCTGGTGAGACTGGCTATCATTTCCAGCTAAGGGAAGGGCTGTCTCCAACCCCAAAGTTATATTGATACGGTACTGCAAACGTTGGTAGTGGGGTGACACGAGATTTAAACAAGAGTCTCTCCTACAGGCCAGCCAGGCTCATGGGGGCTCAAGAAGGGCAGTTTCTTCCCTCTGGACAGCTCTGTCTGTGGCTGCAGTTCTCACTCTGGCAAATGCCCTTGCTGAAAAGGAAGGCTGGCACTTTGTAGGAGGGAAAAATCTTGCAAAATTAATGGCTACCCTGTTGGGTATTCTGAGATTCAGATGGAGAATGTTCTGCTCAAGAACAGAACAGATCACAGCCTCAGGTTCCCAACCTGAGCTTTGCATGTCCCCAGTGTCTAACTGATGGAAATGAATCCTGCCCGGAAGCCCCCCTTCCCAATGCTAGGTCCGCGGAGCAGCCGCTCTGGATAGTAATGCATTCAGGATTCACGCACATGACCGTCATCAGCTGAACGAAGACATGTGTAAAGTGGTTCATGCCGGAGACAGGAATCAAATGCCAACACACAAAA
This sequence comes from Lyroderma lyra, assembly GCA_004026885.1. Classification (NCBI taxonomy): domain Eukaryota; kingdom Metazoa; phylum Chordata; class Mammalia; order Chiroptera; family Megadermatidae; genus Lyroderma; species Lyroderma lyra. The sequence continues at coordinate 168,527 of PVJL010000842.1, forward strand.
TGAGGGAATAACAACAAGGTCGGGGGGCACCAGGGAAGGTTTCTGTGTTGAATCAGTCAATGGCAAGCAGCTAGAGCAGAAAGCAAATATTAAATCGAATTCTATTAAAACATGAAAGAAAATCAGTACTGTACTATATAAAGCCCATTAGGCCTGAGCTACAGCACAACTTTCACACATGCTTGTGACAAGGCAGGATTCATGAAGCATTTTGGCCGAAGTCTTGCAAATAGCATTCAAGAATTCCCCACCCATCTGCCCAGGGATAAACATCCATCTCTTTTCGAATCAGCACACCAGCAACGCAGTCAGTACCGCCCTAGGTGGGCTCATCCCGGGCACAGCCAGCCTTGCTTCACATTGCACTATTCATTAACACCCGTATTGGTCAGTGCCTCTCTGGGACATGTCTGTTTGCTCAGACTGATGAGGCTCAGACCACAAACTCCCAGTGGTCAATGCCATTGCTGCTTGTATCACTTTCACAGCAGACAGCCCAGCCTCAGCCACAGGCCACTGTTTCTCATACTCATAATAAACACATTCCCTGAGCACTTACTGCGTGTGAGGCATGGGCAAACCCTTTAACAATGTTATCCTACTGCATCCTCTTGACCTTCAACTTCACCCTCTCTCTGACTCCAGCTTCTCCACTTAAACTTGCATAGGTCATTGCCATTTTAAAACTAAAGCACCATCACCTGGCATCTCTCTACCTTGCATGTCCTCTCTTCCTCACTCTCCAGCCAAGTTTTCCAAAGTAGAGTCACACCAGCTGGCTCTGCTCTCTCCCTGCTCTGCCAGCTGCAGCCTGCTTACTTCTCCACTCCACCATGCCTGCATTTCCCTTTGGCCTCCTACTTGACAAGTCCAGGAAACATAATTCAGTCCTTACCTTCCTTGACAGCCTGTGCTGTCACGAGCCAGACCCTGGGAATCACATTTTCTGTGTCCCACAGCATATGATCTGTCAGCCTCATCTCCTTTTCTTCATCAGATCTTTCCCTTCCCCTGTATGCCCCGTCATCACCTCATAACAAAGGGCTTCATCAATTTCCCTGTCCGATTGCAAAAGCGTCCTAACGAATTCTCGAACATTGCACTGCCTCTCTCCCATCCATTCTCTTTGCTAGAGTGTGAGTTTCCAAAAGTACATGGGGTCCTAGCGTTCCCCTGCTCAAATCCCAATCATCCAAAAGTTGACCCTCCTGCCCATATCTTTCAAGTCCCCACACAGTCTTGCTGATCGTGATCCTCACCACCCCCCGCGCCACTGGACCGTCAACCCCACTCCCAGACTGGCCAACTAGAAGATTCTTTTGATTTCGCATGTACACTAGACTCTCTCCCTACTTCTGAGCCTTTGTACAGTGCTCTCTCCCCTGTCAGGAATATTTTTCCTCCTCTCTAGTTGACAAACTCCTGCTCACCCTTCAAGATCTAGCACCCATTCCACCAGGAGTCCCCCCAAAACCCAGCTCTGGGTTTCCATAAACCACTTAACCTAGATTCTGTCATCACATTGTGAGTGCCTCTTCCTCTATGTCATCCTCACACTGTGGCCTCCTGGTAGACAAGGGCTGGTGGCTAGCTTGTCTCTGTGATCCGCATGCCTAACACTTTATTACCCGGGGGGGGGGGGCTTCCACCTGCTTTTGGACATCTGCTCAGTGTTCAAGGCTTCAGGTGACATGTGTGAACCCTTCTCCAGCATGGGACAGGAGGCCCTGTGGTGGGGCTGATAGGAGATGCAGCTGTGGCAGCAGTAGGACCACAGCTTGTGACCCTGGGTGGTAGAGGCTTTGGAGAGACAAAGGTGGCAAGTGAGGAGCTGGTTTGGAGGAGGCTGCCTGCCCTTGGTCTGCTGGTCTCCATGGCAGCTGGGGAGACCCACCCCGGTCAATGTTGTTCCATGTCTGTACATTTGCTCCCCACTTAGGAAGAGAAGCAGTGGGTTTGCAGGAAGGATTTTTGTGTTAATTTAGAAAGAGCCTTCATTCAAAGCAACCACTTCTCATCCATGGTTGCATTCCAGAGCAAATGTGTGTGTGGGCCATGGATGGGGCCTGATGGGGCCTTGTGGTTGCATACATCTGAACTCTTTCCTTCAGAAGAGCAGGAATAGACATGGGCAGGCTTCTCCTGGGCAGTGGACTCGGAGAGCTAGAACCTGAACATACCTGCTGTGCATCCCACTCGTGCCCTCCCCAGCAAAGCCCAGCACAGGCCTCGGTCACAGGGCATATCTGTGGACATGGTCTGAATCTGGGCCACAAACAACCACTGGGACCCAGGTATTCATTATTCATTTGTTCACTAACTTATTCCTTTAACAAATACTCCCTACACTGATGTCGGCACCCAGGAGACAGGAAAAACCAAGACAGACAAGCTTCTGCTCTCACAGAGCTGACATTCTGGTGAAAGGAAACTGACAAGAAAGAAAGAAACACGGAGATAAATGGGACGATTTCAGATAACAGTAAGTGCCAGGAAATAAAACAAGCCTCAGGCTCAGACTGCCTCCCAACAATGCCTATAGCTCCTGTCCCTTTTCCCATGGCCTGCTCCAGTCTGGGCAAGCCAGGGCCCAATGTCTGGGTGGCCAAAATGACAACAGTGCCAGGGCTGTGCTCCATGGTCTGGTGATATGGGCACATTCCTGCAAGTAGGTTTGTCGGCCTCTTTTGCACCTGAATGAAGACTCTGACCAGAGCAGGTTTGGCTTTTGACTAAATCTCCCTAGAGGAATGTGCTAGGGCTACTTCCTACCCATCCAGACTGCAGTCCCGGGATTTGGGGCCCTGCCCCTGCAAGAAGTATTTGTCCAGAACCAGGGTACCCTGCAACATCCTCAGGAAGAAAGCCAATTGGGACAACCAGACACAGTGTTTAAAAAGGACTGGAGCAGGCCATGGGAAAAGGGAGGCCAGAGGGAGAAGAAAATCTGCTGTCTCCCTTCACAAAGCGCTCAAAAAGTGTGGTGGCAGGGCTCAGGGCCAGGGTCTCCCTGTCTCAGCCCCTACTCTTGCATCCACACCCTTGTTTTCCTTAATGACATGGAGATAGGCTTTTGAAGCCTCTCTGATCCATGGCCATGATTACTACTGATGGAAGCTTTGTGTTAAAAAGGCTAGGAAAACTTAGTCCATTAAAAGGATGGAAAAACCACTGAGCTGTGATTCTCTGTTCAGGTGGGGGAAACAGGGTGGATTACGGGAATGGGGCTCGATGTCTTCCAGGATGTGCCTGACTCAGCCTACGTGGAGCATGGTTGGCATTGGGACCCCAAAGTATTTAACAGAAAAGATCCTTCTAGAGCCATTGGGCTAGCCCAAGTCTTGCTATATTGAGATAGAATGTCCTACTTCTTAACTTGGGACAGATCATTTATTTAAAAAAAAGAAAAACAAGAGAGAGAGAGAGAGAGAGAGAGAGAGAGAGAGAGAGAGAGAGAGAGAGAGAGAAAGTTTATTTGTGGGCATTAAACTGGAAAAATAAGCATATGCCTAAGTAATTAAAGTGAAGATCTGCTGAAGACAGGTAAGCCCCAGAAGGTAATTCCTTTATTGGGAAACTTAGTAAAGCCAAACTGCCATATTACTGGTCTCAGAATTTATGTGAATATCAGGCTAGTTCAAGGTGCTGAGCAGTGTCCAGTTCACTGTGCATTGCTGCAATCAGGTGTCCATGCACCCTTCCCCATGGGAAGCTAGTGAGGGTGACAGCATGGTGAAGTAATGTACTTCTGCGAGACCCCTCATGCATGTTGAAACTCTGTTCTGCATTAGGCCAGGATAGACTCCTCCCCATCGGGTGTACGGCCCCTTGGAGAATCTGATGAAGGCAACAACGCTTCCGTTAGAAATGAACATGTGCTTGAACACATATTATTTTTAGAGATTCTGCAGGGTCTCTGAAATCTACAAATGAACCCCCTAAATGTTCACAGCAACCACATTTAAAAATATTCTCTTGTTGGCAAACTTTGAGAAGGTTAACTTCTAAGTCTTAATTTTCTCATCTGAAAAGTGTTTTTTTTTTGAGGATTTAATGAAATAACATGCCCAGAGAGTTTAGCTGCGTGGCTGGTACACAAAGGCACTCAGTAAATGTCAGCTGCTATTTTTATTAGTGTTGTCATTATAGGGTGATCTGGAATCCTGACTGCTCATCTATTTAAGACTGATCTAATCTGGCCACCTATTCTTTAAGCAGAGACCTCATACCCAGGACTAGGCTGAGCACTGTGAAAGCTATGAAGATATAAAGGTTACAGCCCGGAAGGTTGGGTAACCCAGATGTAAGACCTAATACTCATGGAGTACTAGGAATTATAAATACATACAGTTAAGGATTAAAGTAAGTGATACAGACACAAAGAGTTACAGATGTGTCACAAAAGGTAAGAACAAGGCAGAACAAAATATTCAGAGATGGTGTCTGAGGCCCTATCCATAAGTTTGGAGCTGTACTTGGGATGAAGCACCTTGGAGGCTATCTGCCCAGTCTATATCTTCAAGGCCACCTAACCCTGCAAGCACACTCAGGAAGGGATAGAACCTAGTCTTGGGCATGGGACCCAGCCCTTTGGGCTCATGACCTCTGTGTACACCTGTACAGACATACCTTGGAGATATTTATGTGTTGAGCTCCATACAACCACAATAAAGCAAATACTGCAATAAAGAAACCCATACAAGGTTTTGGTCTCCCAGTGCATATAAAAGTTATGTTTACATTATACTGTAGTATATTAAGTGTACATTAACATTATGTCTAAAAAACAATGTACATACCTTAATTAATATATTTTTTATTGCTAAAAAATGCTAACCATAATCTGAGTCTTCAGAAAGTCAGAATATTTTTGCTGGTGAAATGTCTTGCCTTGATATTGATGACTGTTGATTGTTCAGGGTAATGGTTGATGAAGGTTGGGGTGGCTGTGGCAATTTCCTAAAAAAAATGACAATGAAGTTTGCAGCACTGACTGACTCCTTTCATGAATGATGGCTCTGTAGCATGCTATGCTGTTTGATCGTATTTCACCCACAGTAGAACTTCTTTCAAAATTGGAGTCAATCCTCAAATTCTGGGGCTGTTTTAATGATTAAGGTTATATAATATTTTAAAACTATTGTAACTTCAACAATCTTCACAGTATCTTCACCAGGAGAAAATTCCATCTCAAGAAGCCACTTTCTTTGCTCATCTATAAGAAGTAACTACTCATTTTTTAGAAGGTTTATCATGAGATGGCAGCAATCCAGGCACATCTGTAGTCTCCACTTCTAATTCTAGTTCTCTTCCTATTTCCACCACACCTGCATTTATTTCTTCCACTGAAGTCTTGAACCCCTTAAAGTCATCCAAGAAGGTTGGAATCGACTTCCTGCAAACTCCTGGTAATGTTCATATTTTGACCTATTTCCATGAATCATGAATGTTCTTAATGTCGTTTAGAATAGTGAATCCTTTCCCGAAGGTTTGTAATTTACTTTGCCCAGAATCATCAGAGAAATCACTTTCTATGGCAGTTACAGCCTTATAAAATATATTTCTTAAATTGTAAGACTTGATCCATGGGCTGCAGAGTGGATGTTGTGTTAGCTGGCATGAAAACAATATTAATCTCATGTATATCTTCAGCAGAGATCTGGGGTGGCCAGGTGCCCTGTCAGTGAGCAACAATAGTTTGAAAAAAAATCTTTCTTTTTTTGAGCAGCAGTTCTCAACATTGGGCTTAAAATATTCAGTAAATCATGTTGTTGACTGATGTCTTGTCATCCAGGCTTCGTTATTACATGTATAGAGCAGAGGTAGAGTAGATTTAGCATTTCTTAAGGGCCCTAGGATTTTCAGACTGGTAAATGTGCATTGACTTCCACTTAAAGTCACCAGCTGCATTAGCTCCTACAAGAGAATCAGCCTGTCCTTTAAAGCTGTGAAGCCACGTATTGACTTCTCTCTAGCCGTGAAAGTCCTACATTGCATCTCTTCCATATAAGGCTGTTTCATCTGCATTGAAAATCTGTTGTTTAGTGTAACTGCCTTCATTAATTATCTTAGCTGAATCTTCTGGATAACTTGCTGTAGCTTCTGCATCATCACTTGCTGCTTCGCCTGTACTGTTACATTATGGAGACAGCTTCTTTCCTTAAGCCTCATGAACCAACCTCTGGTAGCTTCAAACTTTTCTTCTGCATCTTCCTCACCTCTCTCAGCCTTCATTGAAGTGAAGAGAGTTAAGGCCTTGCTCTGGATTAGGCTTTGGCTTATGGGAATGTTGTGGCTGGTTTGATTTTCTATTCAGTGTTGTGGCTGGTTTGATCTTCTATTCAGATCACTGAAACTTTCTCCATATCAGCAATAAGGCTGCTTTGCTTTCTTATCATTCATGTGTTCACTGGAGTAGCACTTTAAATTTCCTCCAAGAACATTTCCTTTGCATGCACAACTTGGTTAACTACTATCTCACTTTCAACATGCCTTCCTCACTAAACATAATCATTTCTAGCTTTTGATTTAAGGTGAGAAATGTGCAACTCTTTCATTCACTTGAACACTTAGAGGTCATTGTAGGGTTATTAATTGGCCTAATTTCAATATTGTTGTGTCTCAGGGAATCAGGAGGCCTGAGGAGAGGGAAAGAGACTGGGGAATGGCTGGTCGTCAGAAGTCAGAACACACACATTTATCAATTAAGTTCATATTCCTAGATGGGCATGGTTCATGATGCCCCAAAACAACTGCAATAGTAACATCAAAAATCAATGATCACAAATCACCATACAAATATAATAATGATGAAAATTTTGAGCAGTTTGAGAATTACCAAAATGGGACACAGAGACACAAAGTGATCAAATGCTGTTGGAAAAAAAAATGATGCCAATATATTTGCTGATGCAGAATTGCCAAAACCCTTCAATTTGTAAAAAACACAGTATCTGTGAAGTGCAATAAAGTGTGCCTACACGTATGCTTTCTGGCCTGCCAAGAGGGGGTCTGGCTTTGACGTGGTATTTAGTCTTGCTTGTTCTTCCTCCTCCCGTGGGCAAGAAAACCTCCTCTTTGCTCCCACAATAAATTGTGTCATCTACTCCGTATCTCTTTAGAAAAAAGATGTGAGGTAGGGTCTTGGAATGAGCCAGGAAAAGCATTTTATATTCCAGACTCATGAATGTTATGAGTCAAGAATGCAAAGAGGTAATTAATGGTCTCATGGCTGAGAACAGTCAAGATCATAGTTTGGAATAAATGACTGCATATTCTATGTGGACTGAGTTAAGGAAGTATAGAGAAGGAGACCAGAAAATGACATCAGGTGGAAAAAGTGTGTTGCAAGGGGCCAAGAAGACATGAGAGAGGGTGGCCCAGGATTGGTCATTAAAAATGGTAGTTCCTTCTCTTTACCCATTGCTTGCTGTGAAGTAGCTACTTAAAGAAACCATGTGTAAGTGACTGGAAGGCTTCCTTGAAGAAGGAGGAAAGGTCTTTAAGATTTTATGGAGAAATAGCAAACAAGGAGCAAAGGCAGACAGGGAATGGGAGCTGTAGAGGTCTGATGAGGTCTTGTATGGAGGCAAAATATACAGGAAACCAAGTCTGGGTGATTGTTACACCTTTGTCCTCAGTACAGCACAGAGAGCTGAAAGCAGAATGGGTTGGAAGACAACATAAGCCGAGAGGAAATGTTTGCAACTGTCAGAAAGGTAATAGAGTTATAAAATAAACATAAAGTCAGCTTCATGTTCAGATGTGGTTTGTTCTTTGGTAACTGGTTATTTTAAAACTATGTCAAAACAAACAAAGAACACTCTCTTTATTCTTTCTAGTTGCCTTCTATAGCTATGACACTCCCCAGCCTATGTTCAGCTCTCTTTCCCTTTCTTCTTCCCTCCTGAGGTATTAATTCCTGTCCCATCACTCCCTCACTAGGTATAGAATTCCTGGGACAGACTGGACAAGAATGACAATTGTCCTAGAGGATAGAATTGTGGTGTGGTAGACTGAGCTCGTTCAGGACCTTGGAGAAGGGTAGGAGCCAGCATGCTCCCCACCCCTTTCCTTGATATTCCCTTGATGGCAGTGGGGAAGCACCTAAAGATTCTATGTCAGGCACCAACAACAACACAATTACAAGAATCTGTGGCAGCAGGGGTTGACAGGTCTTATCATTGTGAGGTTGGGGGCGGGGGGAGGGTGCTGGTTGCATTCATATCAAGAATATATAAGGGATCTGGTGGAAAGTAGTGACATAAAAATGGACAGAATGTTGAGGCATCCTCCTCTCAATAGCAGAAACTTAAAGAGGCTTAAGATTTTTGGAAGCAACAGACCCAGGACTGTTTATAATTTGTGACTAATGAGCACTAGATATTTGGAACACTGTTTTGCTCAATGTGAAGGTGATGGTGATGAACTTCTGAGGTGTCCCCTCCAAAGAGAGAGTTGTGCTGCAGGCCTGATGCAGCAGGAGTTGGAAGGCTCAGTGGTACTTGTTTCATTTAAGTTCAGGCACCCTCGTTCCTCTCCTTATAATGTAAGAGGTCCCCCTTGGGCAAAGGAGAAAGGGTGTTGAACCTTGGGGAAACCATGTTGCTTTACTTTTCCTAACCGCTCTGGGATCCCAACATTCCAATTTTATGCCACCTTTGGAATTGATTTCAAATGAGCCCCAGGGACATAGCTTTCCTGTGGAGAGACACCTGTGCCATGTCAGGAGGACAAGGCTCTGATTTATTGGAACTTGTTTATTTTGTGCCAGCGAGTGAGTGATTAATGTTGGTCATTTGCCTGGAGTAATTTCTACAAGGAGCATCTGAGAAAACATAGATGCCTTTGGTTTCCATTTCAATGGAGTTTTGTATGAAATTTTGAATTTGGTTTTAATAACATGCAAATTACTATCTTGGGTATTTTGGCACATTACTAAATAAAATCTAACCTTGCCAACACCCTATGAGGTAGAAACTATTATCCCCAGATGACATATGAGAAAAATACAGCTCAGAGATATTCAGTAACTTGCCCAAGTCACATGGCTGGTGAGTGGTGGAATCAAGACTTGAGCACAGGCCTAGACCTTTCCAATGCTCATCCTTAACAATTCTTCCGTTGGGTTGAAGCACTAAGTGAGTAAGGTGCAGGTGTGATTCAAAGGCAGCCAGGTGCTAGGTGGTGGTGGGTAGGTTTCTCATGAAAGCAGGAAGCTCTTAGTCCTGAACCATTTCAGTAACTTCCCTGTAGAAACAGAGCAACTGTGCTTCCAGGATCGTGCTGAGCACATCCACACGTGTTGTTCATTATGGTCTTAGAACTACTGGGCCTGTACTCAGGCAATTCTCCTAATCATAACAGTTAGCAAAAAGAGGTGATTAGTCAAAACAAGGAGGGACCATGTGGAGGGATTTAAGGAACATCAAAGAACCTAGTGTTATACATTTCACCCAATACCAATGTTTGTAGAAATTATTTCATGTTTCCCCTGCTACGATGGAGTTAACTGTCAGGGAGAAGGAGTAGATTTCACTTTTCAGAAAAAGAGACAGCCTCGCTATCTGGCCTGAGCTGGAGCCTGGGAGTCCAGGTTTGCACAGGGCTGCAGGGCCCTTGGAGGTCAGCTGAGGCTTCTGCACCGGGAGAGAAAGCATCTTTCAGTAGGAATATGTTTACAGCAAGTCTCGCATCACTGCCTGTGTGGGGAAGGAATAGAAGGTTGAAGCTTCTATTTGTGGCCCAAGGTGAGGCCAGAGAGAGGAAAGCTTTGACACGATTCTTCCCTGCAGATCCCCTGGGAACACTCCAAATCAAGGAGAGCTATAGGTCATGTCATCTTAAAGACATGGCCTTCAAGACCTCTTTCCTAGCCCTGAAATGAGGCCTCTGAGGCCATTTTATAGTGGTGAAAGATGCATTGGACCCCCAAAGAGAAAACCAGGGCTGAGTGCCAGCTTTGCTGCAGTGTGACCTTAGATAGATCGCTTATACTCTCTGAGCCTAATAATTCATTGGTGCTTGGCCAATCAAACCATTTACTCTTACTGAGATCCTATTGGGTGCTATGCCCTATATGTGAGGTTATAGTATGAAAAGTTCATGGTTGTCTACCCTGGGGAGCTCAAAATCTCCATGAGAGGTGAGTACCTGCACAACAGACACACAAACCACTGACCAAGAAGGCTGATGGAGATGCAGCCCCTGGACCTACAGAGGGGCTTGGAGGGGACATTGCTCTCTTCACAATCATGAAGAAATCAAATGGCAGAATGTATGTTGAAGGATTCAATACACATTACATACAATAGACTCTCTGTTAACCGGAACTGAAGCAACTGGCAAAATCTCAAGGAACTGAGTGTGAGTTGCTTGAGTTCCAGTTAATGGAGAGTCTACTTACATTTGTCCAGCATCTACCAATCCCCATGGGTGCCAGTTACCTTAGAGTCTGCTGTATTAGTGCTCTGTACATGTATAAAGGATTGTCTGGTATAGAAACCCAGAAATCCCTGTCCATCTCCTCAGGTTCTAGAAGAGAAGAGTGGCCAGGTGCACACCTATACAGTGAATAAAGGACACTCTTCAGAATGTTTGACCTGGATGTCCTCAGAAGCAGGAAGAACATACTTCTACCCAGGGTCCCCAAGGCCTCATGCAGACCTCCTCTGTAGGATTTCCCATTGCTGTATATAGGACTCCTACCCTGGACTGGGGCAGTCTGTACATTCCCAAGCCTTCCTTATGGCATCTCTGACTTAGGTTATCTCCCAGAGAAAGAATCACCATAGGGCTTCCAGCTGAAATATCCAAACGCTGGCCCATGCCCTCCCAGAATAAGCTCAAAGGTGTTTGCTTTCCCCAGAACAGGAGCCTAAGCCACTCAGTCTTCTTGAGGTCAAACAATCTTAGGACACACTTCAGCCTTTGGCATAATAGGATTGAACCTACTTGGGCAAGGCCTCTCACAGAGCAACTTGTACTAGTATGTCATTTTAGTTGCTGAAAATTCAGACTCTGAGCCACTCCAACCCTGTGTAGGCACGCCATGCCTAACCTCATGAGAGCTGCATGCAGGCCCTTTTCCTGGGCGTGGGCACAAAGCCCGCCCTTCACTCCCAGGGAGAGCAAATTCTCACCTCCCAAGCAAGTTTCCCTTTGCGGCCAGAAGGCAGCATTCTCTTTGGGGGAGCTGAACGACCTTTTATCTCTGCTCAGTGACCGTTGGCAGGGCTTGGTGGTGCCCATGGCTTGCCACCTGTTGTGCACGTCTGGCTCAGCAAAGCCAGGCTGCACCATGCTTTATCCCACTACCCAGCTGCATCGCCCCACTCCACACTGTTGAGCCTTTTTTATTGCCATTTGTGAAGTGAGCAGAGCTCAGAGGCTACCCAGAGGACCTGCTCTAAAGACCACTGTGGGCCTCCCCTGCAAGTCTAAGCCCACAGCCACAGAGCAGGAGTCAGGGGTAGTACACTGTTACTGCCATGGCCCTGGCCCTCTCTCTATTCTCTCTACAGAGTGGGAATGGAGGACAGAGGGACCTTTGTGCCCAAGTGGCCCTCCGGCCCTCTACCCCTCAGCTTCTGTGAGACAAATCACTCTTCTTGATATGGCTTCAGAGCCAAAGCATCTTTATTGAGGAGGGCAGGGCTGGTCCTTGGCACAGGCTGGAGGAAATCCTGGCCATTCCATGGGCTGACTTCAGACTACAGCCTGTACTCTCTCTGCAAAGCCATCCAGGATCATTTATCCATTGGGGAGTCCAGCCATTCAGCCCACAGCCAACCCCATATCACAACAGTTCTCAGGTGTCTGGCTCCAACTGGGCATTTTATAGCCAACTGTGTAGAGCGTTCCTCAGAAGCCCAGATACACAGTTTAAAAATAAATCACTACAAAGTGCTGGCATCCTGGTCCTACGCCACACATAAATCAGACAGCATGGACATGCCCAAACCATAACACCCATTTCTGTCCACTTCCCCCAACTTCCCACACAGTTCTGAAGCCTTCTAGGCAGGCATCGCCAGCACCTCTCTGCTCACTTCCAGTTAGGGGAAGAACATGAATTACTCAGGCCGTGTTTGCTCTCTCAGACAGTGTTCAGAATTCAAACTTACACTGAGCTGAAAGTACCTGCCTTCAGAATCTCTCATGAGAGTCAGAGATACCCGGGGCCCATGGTCTTTGTCATGCCCAAGTGAAACCATCAGGGCTACGTGTAGGCCTCTGTACCCACACTGTTGTGTCCACATGGGTTACCAAACCAGAGGAGCTGGAAGATCATAGGCCTGGTTTGGAAAAAGGGTTGCCTGGCACCAGGTTTCCAGTATGGCAGCTGGAGGGACAAGAAATCAAGGAAGGGATGGAGCCTGGGACCTCATCCAGTATAATGGGGTTGGGAGTGCATTCTCAACCTGCCTCCTAGACAGGGTCATGATCAGTAACAGAGGAATATAGTGGGACAATTGGGGTTCCAGGACTAACTGGCAGTGGTGATCTTGAAAGGTTACTGCAAAGAGGATTCCGCCCAGAGGTCTAGGAGTGAGATACATCTCAGATCCCCCTATGGGCTTGGGCTTAGTCTCCGGTGTCAGAATTGAATCAGGATGTGATGCTGAGTTATAGGAAAGAAAATGAGGAGCCTGAAGGAACCGGGACCCTTGTCACACCTGGGGACCACCTGTGAGGAGCCGGGGCACCACGATGGTCTGTACAGATAGTACACCGATCTGTGATCCTGCTGTAATGGTGGGGAGACAGGGGAGTGATGATGTCAGAATTCAGTCAACCTAAGGTGGCTCTGCAGCAGCATTTGCTCTAAAATGTGCATGTCCCCCATGCATTTATTCTCTTCTTTTTTTGAACTGCTCTATTTACGAACAACTTAGCCTTACCTGTTAAACATTATTCACAACAACCAGAACAAAGACAATAATTTATTGAGCACTTAGCCTATGTCTGATGCTGAGTTAAGTATTTTACATATATGATCACAGCTGGCACAATAATAAATAATATCTTCATTTTATGGAAAAGAAACAAGCTCAGAGAGGTTAAGAAACCGACCCAAGGCCACACTGCAAGGGAGAGGAGGAGCCAAGAGTCAGCCCTAGTCCACTTGATCCCAATGGCAGGTCTCTTACCACTTGACCCTTGACTGCGTTGGGCACCCATTGTTTAAGGTCAAGGAGGCAGTAACAAAAGAAAATCAGATCAGCATGTTCAGAGATTCCAGTCTAGTGGGCAGAGAGAGCCCTACACCTGAATAACTCCCACACTGAATAACCAGTGCAGAATATTTAGAGGGTAAGCAGGGCCCCTTCCTTCCTAGAGATGACGTGAATTTCTGCCAGAGGACAGAGGACACGGAGTCACTCACTTCCACTTGTCTTCTCCTCTGAGGAGGAGAATTTAAGAACCCTGAGCTACAGAGGCAACCAAATTCCAGCATCCATTGCAGAACAGCTCTTCCTCAGAGCAGAGCTTGCAAATCTGCCACCAGTGCCATTGCCTAAAGATCACCAAGGAGCATTCATGAATACAGAGGGTCCTGAAACCAAGGGGTGGACAGCTTTGTTCTGATCTTCAAAATAGTGAGTAGATTAAATGAATAAAGTTTCCCTGAATTCCCTTCTACTTTTGAAACTGCACAGTGAAATCAGTGCTTTGTGAGCCTCCAGGAAAGAGTGACAGCCTATCAGTAAGTACGCGTCAGACCAAGTGACATTGTCTCTTTTTTTAAAAAGTTATGAGCCTGCAGAGAATGAGAACAAAAATAGCATACCCAGAGTTCAACAATGGTAACTGAAAAACAACACAGATACATGTGTACCAAAGGAAGAAATGTTAGCTAAACGATAATGCCAGTGCTTGATTTTAGTGGCTTTGAAAATAACGTTAAAGTAGGCAACTGGGTAGGCAACTCCAATAATAGTAATAAAATAACATAGCTTCCTTTTATTGAATAGTTTCTTGTACACCCAAACACTGCTCTAAATAGAATTATGACATTTACTACTCCTGACAACACACTGAGGCAGATACATATTCTCTACCCATTTCATGGATGAGAAAATGGAGATGCAGAGATGCCATGTCAATTGTCCCATGTCACACAGCTGGCAGGTGGCAGAGCAGGACTTGAACCCAGGCAGAGGCTCCAGAACCCACACTCCTGAAAATCTGTGGTGACGCACAGCTGAAATATTTTGCAGGGCAGCTCTGTTCCATTGCTAGGCAGCCATCACCCACCATTGTCAGTGAGATCTTCCGGACCAGCTATGTGTATTAGCTTAAAACTCAGAGCAATAGGATGCCTCCTAAGGGTTATACCCACTTGGGTGAAACAACTGTGAAAAAAAAAATGTCGATTATAGAACTGTGAAAGCGTGTGTACACAGGCAATACTGACCTTTCTCGAAACCGTAGTGACAGGTACAAATAGCTTTCAGCTTGCAGCCACACTCCCTCTGCATCCAGGTGTATAAACCATCCAAATCCAAGCACTCTGAGACACAGCATGCCCTATGACGCTTGAACACCTATGACCCTTGTCTAAATTTTACCTCAAGCAAAACACAGATCATTTACCCCTGAGAAGCACAAATAACATATTTTTATGTGCAGCATAGATCACGTATCAGAGTAAAACCAAGAAGCTCTTTTATCTATTGAATGAGACACACAGTGTAGGTTTTACTAAAGCCTTGTCAGCAGTGGGGAAAGCGAACCTCAACTAAAACCACCCTTTTTTCAATAGGTTGTGACTCCGAGATTGATAGAGGCAAATGCTTTTGAAAAGGTCTATCTGTGAAAAGTCCCCAGTTTCTAACACTGACTCCTGTGCTGGGTGGAGCATTCATTATGCTGAAGGCCCTTCCTGCCCTATTGCCCTGAAGGGTCTCTCCCTGCAGGGGCAGCCTATCGGCCTATTGCCTGCTAGGTGGGCTGAAAGACCCTCTGAGCACTGGGGCCCATCACCCATATGTAGCCCCTTCCCACTTGGTGCTCCATCTGAGCTCAGGAAAATGGTCCCCACCAGTCATGTTGCTTCTGCCTCAGTTTCTCCCTCAGCCCTGCCTGAACATACCTACTCCAGCCAGGTCATGCTCCCTGATCTCTATTCTCTCTCCTCCATCACTGCTCCCAGCCCCCAGCTGATGGAGGTTTCCACACTTTTCCAACCACCCGAAACTGAGAATGAACTGGAAACCATGCCAAGCTGGTGGGAGTTGTTCTGAGAGCTCGTGAGACCCTCCCATGAAACACTAACAAACATACATGCATGCTCACACATTCATACTCACATCACCTCCCACCCCTCCTCTTATCTCTCCCCACTCCTCTCTCTCTCTCTCTCTCTCTCTCTCTCCATTAATGGGGAGGGGCACACCCTGTGGTTCCAGTCTATAGGAATTCACTCAATGGCCTCAGTCCCCAGGAGTCATAAAGCAGAGACATATGACTTCATTCTAAAACAATGTTCTGAAACTTTAGCTTGCTTCGGAATCACCTGGAGGTCTTGGTAAAATGCAGATGGCTGTCCCCCAGCCACCATCCCCAGAGCTTCTCCTTCAGTAGGTATAGGGAGGGGCTGAGCATTGGTATTTCCAAGTTCCTAGTGAGGTGCAGGCTGCTTGTCTGGGGACTGCGTTCAAAAATCACTGCTGTAAAGAAGAAAACATCACTGGCCCTCTTGATGAGCCTGACCCAGATGAATCAAGATGAGTGGGAGAAGGTTTATGAGCTGATGTCCTTCCAGGCTTTTCACACTGCCTGAAGGCCATCTAGCCTAGCCACAGAGGATTCCCTTCTTTTCCTGCCATCCTAAGTCTCTTTCCACCTTCTGGGCCTTGGTGTCCTCCTCTTCATTGTGGACAAGGCCACCACGCTTCTGGGGAGTCCATCCAAGGAGCACGATCCCTGTGCCACAGGGACCACCTTGCTGCCCGGGGATGGTTGGGATGAAACAGGGGGCCAGCTGCCAGCCCCTAAAAGGATGAAACATGATTTTAAATGGGATAAACTGGAGCACACAGAGGTGGGAGAGGGGAGAATGGGTCCTTGTCCTTCTTCGTGGGAGACAGATTCAAGAGTGAGAGTAACAGCACGTCATTGTCATGACCATCTGCACCATCTTCCTAAGAGCTACCAAAGTTCAGCTCCCAGTATGTGTGAGGTCAAAGCATTGGAGGTAGACAGACCTGAGATTTCACTCTGGGGCTTCCCTGACATTCTGCTGCCTAATTTTCATAACCTCTTCATGTGAGTTCATCCATGCCCAGTTCTTCTGATGAGAAGTCCTGTTCACACAAGTCCTGTAAGGTGCCCAGGTCACGCCCAAAGCCCCTGCCTTGCTGCTCAGCTTCCCCACCTTTCTGTGCGAGTCAGGAGGGAGGTCAGGGGTGGTCTCTGGGGGACACCAGCAGGCTGGCTGGCATTGTATCCCTTCATGTGAGGGGACAGCAGGAGAGCCCAGGGGAGAAGACAATGACCTCTGGAGCTCATCTCACATCCATCATCAAAACTGCAGAGGGAAACCCATTGCATTTGAAAAAGATATAAAGAAATAAGGCAAGCACTGGCTTGTCTCTGCGATCCATCAAAGTTTCTCCTGTGTGGGTGACAGAAAAAGGGTTTTTGTGGTCAGAAATGTAACAAGGTAATTATTTTTACGCCAGTCCTTCTGCAAAGTTTTTCACAGACAGCAATTTTATAAGGCATAATTATCTATTTTCACCTGCTTCATAAATTCCTCCTTTCCATTTCGTCTCCCAGTAAACTAGGAATTATTTAAAACTGAAGACGCCGCATTTCGGTCCTCGGTTTCACATTGCTGTGCTCTTCCTCCTGGGCTCCCCGCTGCGCCCTCCCTGCGGCTGACCCTGTCATGCCTCCCGTGCCATGACACCCTCCTGTGGAAAGTAGCGTGTCTGACCCTGGGGCGTCACGATGCCCCTGCTTTTGGAGG
This sequence comes from Lyroderma lyra, assembly GCA_004026885.1. Lineage (NCBI taxonomy): Eukaryota > Metazoa > Chordata > Mammalia > Chiroptera > Megadermatidae > Lyroderma > Lyroderma lyra. Next base: position 185,505 of record PVJL010000842.1, read on the forward strand.
ACCAGCCAGTCTTGCCCGTCGCTGCTGCCGCCCAGCTTCCCAGTCCTCCCAGTTCCGGAAGAGAAGGCTCCATGGCATCTGGAGTTTCCAGGTGCCCGGTCTGAGCCTCCCCTCTGCCCCCACAGCACATCTGGTCACAGTGGCCATCACCTCCTCTTCGTTTTCACCAGGATAGTCAGGCCAAGGGGACTGTGTGGTTTGGGGCTACATGATGGATTCTGCTATGATGGTCAGGGACCATGGCAACCTGGGCTCTCCCTGAGGATGTCACTTCTATTCTTAGATCTCCAGCATCCTATCATGCTGGAAGCTTCATACTTCCCAGGGATGTCTCAGAAGCCAGTCCTAACACCCACTGGGGGTGCAGAACTCTATATATTGTCTTACTCCTCCCCATAACTCAGGGAAGTATGCATTATTACGAGCTGGTGAGAGTAAAAATGACAGAGTGGAAGGAAGTCAAGGAATTAGCCCAAGGACACAAAGAAAGAGTCAAGATCCAAACTTTTGTCTGTGAAGTGCCAAAGCTCATCTTACAACCGCTATAAACAACTGATGATTCAGTAATTTTTCCCAGAACTCACCCAAGATTGGGGCAGCTTGGGGATGCCAGGACTCCCCAGGGAGCTCCAGGGTCTCTGGGTGGTGGCCCGGGAGGGTAGCAAGAGGAGGAAGGTGGCAACTTCCTCAGCTGAAGCTCAGTAAGCCCAAACTTCAGAACTGGCTGCTCAGTCCACAACCTGCACAGCCCCTCCTGGCTAGTGGATTGCACCTTGCCCTTGACCTGTCCTCCTGACGCCTGCTGTACGTAACGCTTAGATAACTTTTCACTAAAGGTGGCCCCCACTGTCCACATAGCCTGGCTTCATTCACAGAGCTCTGCTATCATAGCAGGGAGGGTGAGGGTCAGTGTGACCTGCCCTAGCTATTCCCCGAGCTCCCACCTCATCATGTCCCTGGCTTAGGTTGTCACACTGTCACACTTAGGTTTCCTTGAGGGCCCCCCTGATGTGCCGCAGTGTGCATCCTAAACCCATCAGCCTTCTAGATCTTCTCTTCCCTCTTTCCAGAGGGACAAGGCCTTTTCTTGGCTACTGCTGGGCAAAGGGGTGGTCAGCCTGCTAGTCATGCAGCAGATCCAGAACTTCAGGCAGAGGTGCCAGGAGGGTGAAGAAGGGAGAAGGGGGCTGGGTGTCTACAGACCAGCCACGATGATGTCATCACACTCAGATGCAGAACTCCTCCAATGAGACTTGGAGTCTGAACCTTTGACATGGCCTTCGGGAACCCTCAAATCCCTGCTAAGTCCACACACTGTGTCTAGGACACAGCTGGACACACAGGGCTACCGGGGCCCCTCAGATGTCAGAGGGATCCCAGGCTGTCCCCGGGGAGTAAAGGAAAGTGGAGAGATGCCGACAGAGGGTTACAAACACTACCATGCACCCCACGTGTTTAATTTAGAATAAGCGAACACTTTCAACACTACAAAACTATGATGAATATATATTTATGCATAAATGTGCTGGTCCCAAGAGATTAATGGAATCAATTAAAAATATTAATTTTCAGCACATTATAGGTATTTTAGCCTTGTAAAAGAGCACGTTTTAAATTGTAAGATTCTTTATAAAATTTTCAGTGTTGTCAGTGAAAAAGTGTGACTGTTGATATAATATCATTTAAAGATGATGGCAACAGGTCAAACCTGAGGTCCTTCTAGACTGCAAAGCCAGGGATCTGGAACACCCCTGACACTGTCCCCTTCCCCCATGTCCACAGGACCTGGGCACTATAGGTGCCCACTGCCCTACCGGGCTGTAATTGTTTCCTGATTGGATGGATGGAGGATGGCACTTAAAGTGAGCATGCACCTGTGCCCTCCCCACCTCATCCAGTCCCTCTCAGGCTGGGCTGGGTTTGTGTCCAGCTGCCCTGCTCCAGTTGTGGAACCAGCCAGGGCCCCCAAAGTCATAGTGTAGGGCTGAACCCAACCTCAACAGCTCCAGATATGCTCCTGGTATCTGAAAAATTATTTACTGTGGTGATGTGCAATGTCTTTTTAAGAGAACAGATGGTACCTCCAATTAGATTACTTTAAAAGGAAACCCTAATGAGATTATAAAAGCCAACAAATTGGCTTTTTCATACAGTACTTCCCTGGTACACAATAAATCAAATATATAATGAGGCTCAATAAAATAACAGGTTTATTTACACTTGTTTTGCCTAGCATTGTGCTGCAGCCCAGCCTGGCCTCTGGGACCCTCACCAAGTGCTTGCCCCTATAGACCAAGGCTGGATAATGCATCAATGAGCTGCTCTCAGGCCTGACTGCCACAGACAAGTGTGACTATGATTTGGTGATTTCTAGTCTGACCCTAGCACTCTACATTTGGGGGCGTAAGAGCACAGGTCTATGTAAAGGGTGTGATGACACACACAGGCAAGTCTACCATTTACCCACACTCTGGGCAAGGTGGGAAGACTATGGTGGGACCACAGGGGTTAAGGAAGGTGTGCTTCACCCTAGAGCTAGCTGGGCAAGCGATAGGAGAGAAAAGACTGTGAGATCTGATTTTAATGAAGTGGACTCAGGATGGAGTGAGGGTCTGCAGTGTGCAAACTGGAGGCTTTGGGACATTCATAATTATTCCAGGAATCAGTCCTGTTGGTTCAAGCATATCAGGTTAGGTGGTTAGAAGATAAGCCTTGAAGGTACATAGAAGGAATGCTGTATAGCAAGGGGGACAGCTCCACCTCAGCATTCTGAACATTCAGTCACTGGCCTCTCTCCCTTCTAGGTGACCTAATTTGGGGGCTGGCTGGATTTATAAGGTGTGTCTGCTGAAGTGGGAAGCTGAGAGGCCCAGGCTTCTACTATGTGCATCAGTTTAGTTGTTCTGCACAGGGAGCCTGCCAGTGAGAGACGGTTCACAAGAAGAAATGGAAGGGAACATTGTCAGGAGAAGAGCTGGGAGACCCTATCATAGGTATATGCTAAGCAATCATGGAGATCAGTCCTTAGTCTGGACATGCAGGTGATATAGCATCCTTAAGTAGCTTCTAAAGCACATTAAACAATGTGTCCTAAGCTCACAGAGACCCCCAAGGGAACCTCAGAAAGCAGAAAGATGGGACTCTAGTCAGCAGAAATGGAACCATTTCTGTTCATATCAACCCATCAGAGAGGGAGGTCTGGGGAAAATCAGCTTACAAGAAGATGAGCTTTTCCTCAGTTCAGATCCATAAACATTGATCAACCTTAGGACCTTGAGCTGGAAGATACTTTCATTCCTCTTTTTTTCATTCCTCTTTACCCAGCAAAGGTCACATACGCTGCAAGGCCAGAATTAAGGAATTCTACTCAGAGCTCAGTACCTTTTTTTCTGTTCATCAAACTGTAAGTATCTACGAAACATTCCCTATGTGCCCCTGGGGGTGGGTGGAAGGGATTTGGTTCCAGGAAGTGAAGGGAAGATTCCTTCTCGCAAGGAGCCAGGCAACAGCAGCCAAAGCAAAATAAACTTCTAGCCTAACTAGAGGCTAACCTGACTTTGGCATGCAATGAAAGTACTGAAAAGAGAAAATCATTTATGCTTTAGAAATGCAACACGTAGGGCAGAAGGAACATGATCTCTAAAGTGTTGTTCAGGGAGAGTAGTGCTTCCTGCCTCCTCACAATTATTGGGCAGAAGATTGGGAGAAAATGTTCCTGTTCACCATTCCTACCCAGGAAGTGGAGTCTCTCCCCTCTCACTGTTGTCAAGATGATTGCCCACCCTTCTAGAGCATAGACTAGGGGAGTGATGGAGCTCATGCATTAGCCCCAGCCCTTGGAATATCAGCCTCAGAGATGCCCACTGTAGCCAGACCTCCAGTCTTATCATTCTGAGGGGGCTCAGATGCTGCACCATACTGGGAATTGCAAAGGACACAGGGAGGTGAATATATCCTGGCACACAAGGACCTTCATTTGGCAACTGAGAAGGCAAGTACAAAATAATTGGGCAATTAATAAAAGTATGGGATTTGTGAGGGGAGCCTGGTCATGGAGATACAGGAAGACTGGTAAAGAGAGAGGATATTCTCAGTAGGGAGCTTCTTGGAGCAGGTGTCTGGAGCAGTTCCTAGGAATTGTTGCAATATCCTATTGGATCTCGATTTTGCACTCAAGGTACTCTCCGAGTTGGCATTTTAAAGCTGATGGGCAGAAGTTGTCTTGCTTTGGTGGGAGGAAGATTCTCCCATCTGGGAAGAAGAAGTAAGAAAGCACCATCTTGACCCTGTGCTAATAAACTGAGGGCAGCGCATGCCCAGTACAGGAGCTGTCCGTTTCAGCACCGCAGCCCGCATTTCTTTTTACTATTGTAATTGGACAATATTGTCTTCTGTCTCCTCGGCCCCAGGCCCACAGCTTGCACTGTCAGGGAACCAAACTCCCCAGCCCAGAGCCTTTACTATACACTTACTAGTGCATGCCACTTCCGGGGGGTCAAAATCTGCTCGGTAATAGCCGGTCCGGCAGGTGCAGATGGGAGACGCCTCTGAAGGGGATCGGCTGTTGGAGGGGCAGTGGGAGCAGCCCTCAGCCTCCTGGCTGGCCTTGAACATCCCTGCAGGGCAGGCTGGAACACAAAGAGACCATCTGAGAATTAATGGAAGAATAGCAATCAGAGGTCCTTCCCTGGAACTGGAAAAGAAAAGGGTCTGCCCCCCTAAATAGGACATTGAGATACCCCCTGACACAATATGAGCATTTCAGATTGAGAAAACCCCTATTTAATGCTTCCAATTCTTCAAACGTCTTTAGTGAACAATACTTTCCTGGTACCAATGGGCTCTCTCACTTGAACAATATGAATAATATTCTTCCCTTTCAGGTGTGTCAAGAGATTTAATTGAGAAAATGAGTACAATGTGCAGCTCAGCGTCTGGGACCTAAGTGCTCTGTAAATGGTTATTCCCTCCCTCTTCTATCTCGTTAACAGCCAGTGCCTTACCCTGAGCCATTCACTGAAGGCATCCTGTCTAATTTCCTTGGATGGAAAGGGGTCCTGGTTGACAATGGACCAGACCCATGCTTCTTAAATGTCATGTGGTAACACACATAAGGGACACTGTGAACTGTGTTAACAAGTACTTGTTATGAATGATGATAAAGGACTGAAATTCATAAGTGATTCTTTAAAAAGAAATTAAAGTGATTTCAAGGTTACTGCATTAACAACATCATTCTCCCTTAATTGCATTTTGAAATGCTCTAAGGTCGGGGGGGGGGTGTGGTGGGGGGAGATGGTTCTGCAGGCAGTGAACTAGGAAATGTGTCATGCACTTGGTATCATCTATCATGTACATGGCTGTGGAGAAGATTGGGAAAGTCTGGCACAGACTGATGCCCATCAGAGGTACCCTCAGATATGAGGCACTTCCTCTTAATTCCCTATATGTTAGGCTATGAAGAGCCATGCCCCTAAAAGTCTGATTCCAGCTCATCCTCTGGGCTTTCACCATTCCTCATCTACAAAGACTGTCTATTCCAGACATCTGGTCTCCTCCTTGTTGATTCTTCAAAATATTGTCCCTGCCCACTCTACTTCACTGAGATTCTTCCTCACCATCTCAGCTTCTGGTTCTTCTTGTCCCCAGAAAGCCCGTTCTCGCTCATCCTTTGAGACCGGGTAAAACTTACTATATGGTCAACTTATTTGGCTTTCTTACATCCCTCACTAATTCATTCCACAACATCTACTATGACCCTATGAGGACCTAATCCAGGAAATTTAGAAAACATAGCCTGCCTTCAAGGAGCTCTGATCCTGTGTCCTCCTACAATTCTAATGCAATGTGATAATTATGGCAACAGAAGTACCATTATAATGGCTTCTACTTATACAAAGCTTGTCTTCTAAAATATATAGTCATCCCCACACACAGGAAAGTGCAGAGTATTCCTTAATAATAGTAGTAGCCACCATCTGGTAACATTCTTGTTAAGTGCGTTACATGCATTACTCTATGGGGTAACTATTATCTCCATTTTGCTAATGAAAAAAACTGGGACATGAAGAGGTTAAAAAAGTTACCCAGGATCACACTGTGGAAGAAATGATAGTGATGATATATACATAAGCTATCTAGAAAATATCCACAGCTTTTCTACTAAGACAAGAAGGAAGGACTATTTCTTATGCTGGGAAAGTTCTCTTACTCCTTCGCTCACTTAACGTGAGACATAGTGCTTCAGGTACCCTGGAAGTGCCTTAGGGCAGGAGCTCATCTTGAATGGGAAACAATTTCTAAAACGGAATGTTCTGCAATGGCATAACCCAGGAGTGATTCATGGCATCCACCTTCTTTGGGTTGTTAACACCTCTTACTTACACAAGGCGTCCGAGACCAGATATTTTTAAAATGTGGATTTAAAAAGTTAATCCCATTTTTTATTACAGAATTTTTCAGAGCTTTCAAAAATGAGATATAGAATGCCATGTTTTCTCACCAAGAAGCCCAACTTTATAGAGTACCTTCTGGGATTCAACTCCCATGGAACACACTGAGGTAAATGCTATCTAAATAATCCAATAAGGTTATTAAAGATTGTTGCAATCCATGCAAAAAGGGGCCACTTGCTGACCCACCTTAGCACATTGAAAAGAAACTTCTCTATAGAAAGAGAAAGTCAATTTAAATCTTTACTAAGGACTCAGCCAGTAACACACCAAAGGGAAACCCCTCAATGACATACCCAAAGTATCCCAGAATTTGGAGTACTGCTTTATCTTCCCGAGCCCAGTCAGGATAGTCTCTTCCTCGTTCCCCCTCTCCCTTTTTCTTCTCTCCATATCTCTACAGTGTCTCCTGTGAGAAGCCCTTGGCCCTTTCCACTGTCAATCACCCAGCATTGCTGACCCCCATTCAGGTCTGAAGCTGAAGAACACAGAAATCCAAACACAGCAGAAGCTCTTTCCCTGGGAAGTGGGTGAGGGGAGAGTGGTGCCTCTCATACATTCATCTGGTCCCTTCCACCCTGTAATTTTTTTAAATCATCAGTCCAAGAGGAACTAGGTGTTTTCACTTTCTTTCCAGCACTTCAAAGCCTCCTTGCTTTACATTTAATAAGTTAACAGCACAAACAGTCATCGTGATACCCACAGTGGTAAAGGGATTTGGAAAGTGCCTTTCTGAGAGAGGGAGGCAAAACCAAAGCCTTTGGACTCTAAGATGGCCACAGGGCAGGAAATGAAGATGGGCCGGTCCAAGCTAGACTTTAGGAAGAGACGCTCAGAGAAAGACTGGGGAGAGAGGTCCTGGGGGGGGTATGATTCCATCCCCCACAGGGCAGGGAGCACCACGCAGTGGTCAGACAGTCCTGCGTCTGAGTCCTGTCTCTGCTGGTTGTTAGATGGACAATCATTGGCAAGTTATGTAATCCTTCAGCACCTCAACTTGCTCATCTGAATAAAGGATCTATCAAAAAATAAACTTAATACTTCTCCTAACAACTCACACAGGTCACTAGAATTTAATAAACTTAAATATGAAAATGTGCCCAACATGAATAAGTGCTAAATAATGCTCATTCTTCACTACCCTCACTAACCTACTCTCTTTGGAAAAAAAAAAGTTTTCTGTGCAGGGACTTTTAGAATTCAGAGTTAGAATATAAGTTTTGAGTCCCAAAGCAGACAAATAAATCCTGGAAGCAAATGGAAAAATGTGTAGTTGTGTAGGTTATTTGTCTTGTGTCACAGGTGAATCATGATATCTATAAAACATATTTTACCTAAAATTACCCAATGGATGAGTCTCCTTAATATTCAGGTTTCATAAGTTAATATTTTAATAACATCTGTGTCTAAGCATTCCCTAATTTATAAGGAAGCAGCATTCCTAGGTTCCATTTGTTCATGAGCAAACTTGTCTCTAATTTTCTCATGGAATCAATGCTTTAAGTAACAGGTAAATAATGCCAGCCTCATCCCCAGAGTCTTTTTAACTCATCTTGTACCAGACACCACTAATAAGAAATAGAAGTTAACAATACTTTTACTAAAAATTTAAAAAAAAATAAGAAAAATATTCAGTCCCTTGAGGAAAAGCAACTTTAATGAAAGGTAATATGTGGAGCTTCTGGGTGGGCTCTGACAAAGAATATTTAGTCCAAGAAAGCAGAAGTATGTCACCTGAGTATGTAAAGCAGATGGGAGTCACACAGGAGCATGGGGGGGACTCGGGCAGCCTGGAGACTGCACACCTGCCGAAAGACTCCACAGTTTCAGAAAATACCCATTATAAACTGTGATGGCTTAACCAAACACATAGCCACAATTTTGAAGTTGCTGGTATAGTTCTTGGCTTCAGTATCATTTCAAAACTCAGGGGTTGCCTTTCTCCTGATGCAGAATTATGGCCAGCACTGTCACTATCATGACGGGCCCCTCACTCAGCAAATGTTCACTGAAGATCTACCATGAGCCAGGCACCATGCTAGAAGAAAGGAACAGAATGCAGGTGGGGACAGACTTCAGGAAGCGCCCTTCCAGTGGGGGGGGGGGGGGCAGACAACAGACCGCTGATCCCTCTGATACAGTGTGATCTGCGCTATGCTGTGTGTGCATGGGGACACTGGTCAGGTTGGATGTGTCTCATTTTGGGGATCCATTGTTATGAGATGAGGACTGTAAGAAACATTTTCTTTTTTTTTTGACTTCTCTTTCCATCACCTTATATTTAGCTTCCCCCCCTCCTCTCCCACCAAGAAACATTTTCTTGTGATGACTAGGAGGTTAGACTTAGAGGTAAAGCAAACACAAAGCAAGAAGAAAGGAGATAGGAGAAAAGAAGAAACAGGAAGGGAAATCAGTTCAGAGGGTGCCCAGCCCAGGGTCTCAGCAAACTAGTTTCATTGTTATTCCAGTGGGTGGAGGGAAAGAGAAGAGGCTGTGTACTCACATGAGACCTTTGTAAGTGGGGCCCCTGGGCCTCGGAGGGCTGCACGCTTCTGGTACCAGTGTAACCCATGATTGCTTTGTTTCCTTAAGAAAGGGGCTTAACTTCCCTCCACTGCAGGTGATCACAGTTCAGGTAAGTAACACACGGAGCTTTGTGGTGGCACCCACCCCACACACCACTCTCCCCACCCCTGACTTTGGTGGAGAGAAACAGACAAGACCTGAGTATCTCGTCCCTGGGCATGTGTGTTTTCCATTCCCCAGGCAAAACACACAGCATTTCTCTCCCCTTTCAAGTGACAAAGAACTCTACACATGACCTCTAGCTGATATCCAGAAGGTCACCTTGAAACACCCACCCAACTTCTTAGAGCCTCAACGAGGTAACAAATTACCTCGTGCTTATGATGCTCTTGAGAACCGCCCCCCCTGTCCCTGCACGCAGACTTCCAGTGACACTAAATCCATCACCTACAGTACTATTACTTTATAAAGAAACAGATTAAGTGTCTCATAAACAGTGCAGTGATTGAGATAATGGAAAGCGCCTCTCGTGCCCATCTGCAGCATCAGGTTATGAAGCATTTCCAAGCAGCCAGGAAGAGGAAATTAATAGAAGCAAGAGGGAATAACCACTTTTATGCAATTTCCTCAGGAGATAGTGGACCATCTAATCTTTATTGGAGCCCTTTAACCTGTCACTCAGCACTCACCAGAGCCTCTTTAGCTCTCACAATTTCTCTTGATATCAAAGGAAGATAAAATGAAAACCTCAAAACATGATTGTATAATTTTCATACGTGGAGGGTGCACATTGCCTCTGCCCCTCCCCCCTCAATTGAGGCCTCAGAAAACAACATTTTTATGCAGCAGAAATGTGGGAGAGCTTTACTATTCCCAGTGCATGGACCAGGGGGTCACAGCTACTCCGCAGAAAGAAAATCTCTCCTTGCATTTTTAATGTGATTCTTCCCTTCGTTGCTGCCTTTCGTCCTTGCCTTTTCTTTTTTAATAATCTGATTAGTTCTCCTGATCTAATTTTTCTCCCCCAAATGAGTTTGCAAAGGTTCATGCCAATGAATATTCATCCCCCGCTTAAGAACCGGGTGCCTTTTTCTCAAAGCAGGTGCAGCTCAGCAGCTGGCTCCGAGGTCAGAGTGCCTCACGGGGCAACAGCAAGAGGGATGAGGCACCCGGGTTAGCCAGAAAGGAGGAGGTTCACAACCCTGAGCTCCTGGCTCCTAAAACCTCCCCTTCCTCTCCACACTTTGCTCCAGCTCCGTAAGGCAGCAGAGCTACTGTAGGCAGCTGCAGAGAACTCTGGGAAGCAAGAGGTTTGTGCCAAACACAGACCTGCACAGCTCTTCCCTTAGGTCTTGTGGCCTCACGTGGGTCTGATATTTAAGACTCACTCCTGTGGCCCAGTGTCTCCTACACATTACCGATAGCTGACACCATGGGTTCTTGACTCTGGAACTCCAGGCATGGAGCTCGCTGGACGGAGGTGGCCCTGGAGTTCCTGTGCTGGAATTCCCTTGTCCATTCTCACCAGCAGTCTTTGCTCTTCCCACGAATAAGTCCCTCTGTACAACCCTGGGACTCAGAGCCTTGGGATTCTCCCACTTTCCCTTATATTCCAGTCAGTATGTTAAGAAAATGGAAAGCAGAGAAGTAATCCCCAGGCATGCATGCTTGCTCCCATCTGACTAGTGCTCTAGTTGGAGAGCTCTCTGAAGGATGACACTAAGTCCTGCCATCTTTGCCCTTCCTTCTCCCCAGTGTGCAGCACGAGCTTACACGTGGGCATGCGCAGTCTGTGGCTGGTGAATTGAATATTCACTGAAGGCCTGTTCTGATAAGACCCAAAGAAAAAAGCTGCAATAAAAATAACAATAACAACAAAAATATGTGATCTTAATATTAGAGTGTAATAAGGTGATGGGCACTCCTATACATAGAATGGATTCTTAAAAGTCTTTCTGTATTAAGACTTTTAAAATGTTCAGAGCTCTGCTTCAACAACTCCACTGCTAAAGACTCGTTCTAAAGAAAACTAAGCAGGTATGAAAAAAGATTTACGTTAATGGCTATTTATCCCAGTGTTATTCAAGATATGAAAGGAAGGAAGGAAAGGAGGGAGAGAGGGAGGGAGGGAGGAAGGAAGGAAGGGAAAAAGAAAATCTTAAATGCCAAACAATAGGGTATTGACTAAATAAACAATGAATCATCCATATAATGGAATACTACATAATCACTAAAATTGTGCCATGGAAAAAGTATTTTTGAAGTAGGTTTAACACTACATATACAGTATAAACTTCATTATAGACACAAATATACATATGCATCAACACATGTACACACATATGTATGCATATATATAAACCATACTCACTAAAATGAAAAGTAGGATTGGTAACATTACTGATGATTATTTTGAGCTTTTCTGTGGTTTCCCAATATTTTGCATTACATATACAGGACTGGAGTAATCAAAGAAAATCTCAATCAGTACATTTCATATTCTTTGGGGCGAACACAAAAAGATGGATGGCATCCTCTGATCCCCAAGGAGCTGAGCTGAGCAGGGCAGGGCAGGTCACACTGGATCATTTACCAAGAAAAGCTCTACCCCAGAGGTGGAGATGCCTTGTACCAGAGATCCTCGAGGGAAGGGGGAAAGAAAGGGGAGCTGGGGTGCTGCCTGGAGAAGGTGGTACATGCACAGGCCATAAGGATGGGTAGAAGTTGATGCAGAAATGAAAGGGTGGGGCAATGGGAAAAGAGTGCCCCAAGACTGTGAGGAGCAGGTCCCTGGCTTGCCTGGGGAACTTTGGGTAGTTGTAGAGATTGCCAGGAATGCACAGCATTTGTGGGGACTGTGGTCTTTTCACATCCATGTGGACCAGCACACGTGAAGCCAAATGGATCTACAGTTCCAACCTCCCTGGGCCCAGTGCCAGCTGTAATGGCTTGTGCTGAGGGGATACTTAGCTGTGTCACACACTTGTATCATTCCTGGTGACACTTGCTGAAATTGATGAATGCTGCAGGCACCATGACACAGATGAGACTGTAACTTCCAGTGCTATTAAGCTGCTCAGACAGCAGCAGCAGCAGCGAGCCCAGAATGCATCAATCAGAATGGAAGCTGTTAAAGGGGTAAGGTCAGTATGGGGACTCCGCCTTGGTGGAATGGGGAGATCACTGGTCTGAAGGAAGACAAATAGAAGAGCAATGGCCCAAGGGGAAGGGAGAGGGACTCAGGTTCTTGTCCCCAATGGCAGCCTGTCCTCAGGGAGGAGCCAGACACAGCACAGACGAGGCCAGGTCCAGGCATGGGAGGCTGGGCTGAGAGTCAGAGCCTCACAGAAGGGAGTTCAGGGCTGCACCCTGCAATTCTGTGAGGAGGCTGAGTCTGGAGAGGTCACCCAAGCACATGGCATCAAGCCCCTGGACGGTACCCTGAGGTCCACGGAAGTCACTGATGGGACTAAAGTTGAGAAGAAGCGCAGCTGGATTTTTGCTTCTGAATGCTCACACTGGCTGCGGGGAAGAGAATGGATTGGCAGAGTGAGGACAATTGGGGGAGATACAGTAGGCCGAAAAGAGTGATCATGAACCAGGGGAGTGGGAAGGGGGAGATGCAGATTGGTTCAAGAGCCATTTAGAAAGGAGGACCTGGCGATTTATTACGAATCACTCATTCATTTGGAAGGAATGCACTGAGACCCTGCTGGGTGCCAGGCACTGGGCCGGGTGCCGGGAATCAAAGATGAGGACTCACTACCTGCTCACCCTCCATGTCTCATCCATGAGGTCAGGCAGTGGCCTCTTCCTGGGGTTCTCAGTTAAAAATCCAGCATCCTGGCAGTGGGTTCACTGTCTCTGTGACTTTGAGGGTTTGGGGAGTGAAATCAGGAAAGGGTCCAGAGCAGGGAAGTGGGGTAGGTGCTCACTCAGAAACTAAGACTGATTTGGCGCCTCTGGTAGCTGGCCGTGTCTGCTCCCCAAGTCTGTCCCCTACCTGTGACCTACAAACAGGGCTAGAGAGGCCCCTGCACCGAGGAGGGGTACTCCCCTCTTTAGACTCAGGAATCCTCAGAGCAATCAGAGCCTTCAGGACTTTGGAAGGGGGCTGGGAGGACACCCCTAGCTGGAGACCCAGCCACCACATCTACTATATTTCATTGGACCCTGAAGGCATGGCATTGCCTGAGCCCCTCCAAATGGGCCAACTGGATAGTCAGCAGCTGTTGAGAGCCTCCTGGGGCAACTCTCTAAGCTTTAGCCCAACAGGGCCCTTCCCTCTTACATGCATGTCCCGTTCATCCAACACATATTTGGGGACCACTTTCTATGTGCTCTGAATTAGATATGAGAGAGTCACTTTGTTCCCATTGGAAAAGAAGGGGGCTATTGTGGAAGAGTGAAGGTAGATGTGCAGGGAATCAGAAGTGGAAGCGGGCTCCAGAGGAGCCCCCAATCCAGCAGCAGCGAATGGCCAGATGGGAATGGAATTCTCACGGCACTGGGCTCCAGGGGCAGGGCAAGGTTTCCTGGAGAAGAGCTGATGTCACAGGCAGTTGGTGAAGGAGGTGGGTGAGCCCTGCTGGGGGCGCGGACCGAGTGTCTGTCCTTTAGAAGAAGGCAGAGTATCCCACCATGCGCCCTTTGAGGAAGCACGCCCTTCCCGTTTCCCACTCCACCACCACAGCGGTGCTTCTCAGGGCAGAGGAAGGTGAGGGCCACTCCTAGGGGCCCCCAGGTCTTCTAACCTGATTGGATCCATAGGGCCACCAACTGCCAGGCCTAGACTCCCTCTGTTATGCCTGGGTGTGAAGCGGGTAGGGAATCCCCAGATGTTCCCTCTCTGGACCTTGTCTCCACCCAAATCAGAGCCCAGCTGCCAGCTTTCCAAAAACACCATCCATCTGGTGACTCTGGGCAGCGGGCAAGGGGGACATATGCTGGCAGCCAGGCTGCTTCCCATATTTTCAAACTGAAGTGTTTACCCTTTGAGAAAAAGCTCATTTTTAAGTACTTGCCCTGACACAGACCTTGATGAATTTCCTTAAGAAATAATTTATAAGCAAGTTCTTAAGACAAACAAAGGTGACTTCTTGCTATGTTTCTCGGGCTGGCCGATGGTCTTCCCCCGGAGCCAAGGGAGCCCGGGCTGGCACCTGGGTCATCACATCCAGAACGTGCACTGCTCTCTCTGCCTCTCACAGAGCCAATACAAAAAACAAACAAGTACCAACAAAACAAAACAACAACAACAAAATAGAACACAAAACAAAACCAGAAAACCCAACCCAAACCAAACCAATCCAAAAATCCGGAAATAAGACACAACCACAAATCTCATTTTCCCTCTAAAACCTGACAAGGCAAAGAGTGCTCTTAGGGAAAGTATTATTATTTCTCCCTTTTCAAGCCTCCTCGCCCCGGGGCTTTGGCAAGTCCACAGATCATAGGTAGCCAGGCTGGACAGAGACCTTAGAAATACCCTAGGACGAGGTTAGCCACTACCCAGTACAGCTACTATCGCCGCCTCCCTGTGCCAGCCATGGCGGACGTCATGACTTAATCACTGTACCCATTCCCACCCAACCCAGACCAGAGCTCGGAATCTTCCATACAATGCCCCAGGCAGCCGCAACCCATGGATCAAAGTGGCACACCCGAGAGCTATAACAGGGAAACTGAGGCCCTGGGAAGTCAGTGAATGACTTGGCAGAGGCATACAGTCACAGGGGAACCAGAATCAGCCATGGTGTCCGTGCCGCCCGCCCATGCAGCCCACTCCTCAGAAAGAGCCTTCCATAGCTCTCCAGACTCACCCCTGCCCTGCCCCCGGCTGCCTCTGCCCTTCTTTCTCACCTTTGAGGTCAGCCCCACAGCCCAGCCTCCTCTCTGGCTGGGAGGCCAGGACACCTAATCATTCTCTCTGTGCTCATCTGGGAAGGAGCTGCATGATGTTTAAGTAAGTGTAGCTAAGAGGTGCCACATCTCAGGAGAAGGTCAAGTGCTGCATATGTATAATATAAAATTAAGATTTCCCCTTCTGATAAAATAATTTTGCTGTGACCTTTGCAGAAACCCAGGAGTAGAAATGGGCGCAGTGGAATTTGCAGCTTCTCCCCAGGTCACAAAGTCATAAACACATAAATCTATAACAATATTACACACCATTCAAGTGGGACAAGTGAGCAAAAGAAATGATTTTTATTTTTCGGTAATAACGGAGCAAAAGCTTTGAGGCTGCAATTCTCAAGCTGTATTACTAGAGATGTCTTGATGGATGAGGGACAAGAATCCTTCTCCAACTGCCCTGGCCTGGCTTGTGGGCCCAAAGGGTATGGCATGCCCCCTAGCCTCTGGGAATGTCAGAGAAAACAGGCCTGTCCAAGGTCAAATAGGAGTCCAAGTCGAGTCTTATTGGCAAGGCGTGGCAGGGCCTGCTCTTAGCTGCTGAATTGCCATGATAGTGGATGTCGTACTTTGCAAGTCTCAGAGTCAACTCTGAAAAAGTGAAATAACCATGAGCAATAATCAATATTGAAATAATAAGATTATACTCATCCTCAAAACGCTCCAAAGGAAAGTAAACAAGAAAAGGCAAGACATTTGCGTGATATTTCTCCAAAAGGCTAAAGGCAGACAAAGGTGGCAAAATCCACTGTGTCTGGCCCATGAGTTTTGTCCAGGAACCTCACCAAATCTGAGGTAGCCTCTGGACCGAGAAATGTGGCTCACTGGTTCTGGAATAGGGAAGATGCCCCCATTCTGAGCAGCTGAGCAGAGCCAACCTTGGCACGGGATCTCTGGAGGCCACGCGAGTAGGCTCCTGGGTGTCACAAATCACAGCAACTGGGAGAGAACTTTGCTGCTGGGAGAGGAAGAAAAAGGCTGGATAGCGTGTTCGCTCCCGTGCCTATTTATCCCCTGGGTTCCGAGAGAGAATTTCTTCCCTGTTTGTGCTCTGTGTCTTCCCTATTTGCAGTTTCTGGATAAACATTTGCATCACCATCTGCCTTAAGGTTTGTCCATTAAACATGATTAAGGGAGGAGCTCGCAGCAAGGATCAGAGGTGTTAAGGGTGCACTTTCACTTAGATCTCAGTGCACACTTTGGGGAAGCCATGTCACTGAAGACACTGTGCCAGGGAGGGCCTCAGGGAAGCGCAGTGGGTGGGGACCCAAGGGAGAGCCAAAGAGTGGGGGAAAGCAGGGTAGGCCCTGCTGAGCAGCCTGGCAAAGGATTTCCCCAAAGGAAACAAGTGCAGGACTAAAGGGATGACAGGAGTCTAGCTGGACAGGAGACCACCATGCTGATCCCACTGCCGAGGAGGAAGGGGTCTGCTCTTCCTGGCCAGCCTTCCCTCCCCGCCCTCAGGCCTTTGGATCCGGCCAGTAAAGGCCTCTTATTAAATGAGAGACTGACATGCCCTTCAGGACGCAGGAGAGGGTAGGATGCTGCCAGCCCCCTCCTGCCCTCAGCACCCTTCTATGGCAGGTTTATGGGTTGCCGAGCTGACTCCCATCAGCTAGAATTGGTTATAAAGTTGTGTCAATATTAATAACAATAATTTTATTAATTAAAACAATGGCCAGTATTTAAATAAGCATTTATCATGGGCCAGATACTGGAGTGTTCAGCATGATGTCATTTCATGCTCATAACAGTGCAAAGAGACATGAGTTACAATTATTTCCATTTTGCACATTAGGAAACTGAGGCTCAAATTATAAGGTCAGCAGCTTGTTCAAAGTCCTAAAACCAGTGGTGAAGCCAGGAACTGAACACAGACTGTTTGAATCCAAAGACTTGATAGAGCACTGGTTGGAGTGTTTTAAAAATCAAGTAAATTTTCTTGAAACCAACAAAGCTAGGGTGTGCCATGTCAAATATAAACTATGCCAACATGACTTTTTGGGGAAAGGAGTATCAATTTCTGAGTTAGAGATTCCACTAGTCACAGCCATAGGAAGCAAGTTAAGGATCTTTTTGAGTCTCAGTTTTCTCATCTGTAAAAACAGAATAACAATAGTTGCTATCTCCTAAGTTGTTCTGATGATTGAAAAGATAATGAATACAGAATGTTTGGCTCAGTACCCAGCATGTAATAACTATTCAATTACAAGTAGCTGTTATATTATTGTATTATAAAATCATAATGTGTCGTCACCTTGCTACTGTGTTTTATTTTTAAAAGACATTTGTCCCACCACATAGAACACTCCCTTTAAGGTTTGACAAAGCCTGGGCATTGGCTTGAATCGCTACAATTCAGGGATATAAGCAGAAGTATATGTAGCTCCTGGGCAGTGACCAACAAGAGAGAAAGCTACCTCTTCATCCCCCTTTCTTCATTCCTGCTGGCTGGAAAGTGGGCACGATGGCTGGAACTCAAGCAGTCATCTTGGACTGTGAGGTGGAAATTTTGTGCAAAGCATGTCAGAGCAGCAAGTTAGAATATACCTGGGTCTCCAACATCAGACTGTGGAGTACCTTACCAGCCTGGATTTATTTTATATGACAGAAAAAAAAATCTCTATAATTTAAAAACCAAATTATCTTATTTTTCTATTTCTCATAGACATGCATCATCATTTATCTAATACATCATTTCTTTTCAATGAAACTACGTAAGGAAGATGGTATAATTTCCATTTCACTAGCAATGACCTTGAGGCTCAGAGAGGTACAACCACTTCCCTGATATGTCACAGCTAGTCTATGGCAGAGGCAGAATTTAAAACAGGGTCTGCCTGATTTCAAAGCTGATGCCCTTTTCGGTTATTTACTAATGTCAGCTCCTCGCATGGGTCAGGGCATTCTGTGTGTATGGGGAGGTGCACTAAGGCTCAAGAACACACATGTTCAAGTGCACGAGGTCAGGTGAGAGGTTTGGGAAATGGACAAGATGTGTTCGTTTTCTGCTCACTGATGACATCTTGCCCTACTTTCCCTGCATCCAAAGGGAGGAGAAAACACAACTACAACCTATGTCACATGCTGGCTCAGGGCCCTTGGAGTTCCCGCCCGCCCGAGCTCCTGACCAGATGTAAAACGGTGATGTATGGTTGTGGTCACTGCGCATACTGCAGAGGCCTTCTCTGAAAGGCAAATTCGTCTTTCCAGGAGCTTCTGGTGGACAGAGGGAAATGAAGAGGGTGTAAGAGCGGTACTGGCTGCATGTTCCAGAGCAGGCGGGGCGGGGTGAGTGTTCGCGGACATTAACTATTCTACCTCTAGTGGGTGTCAGCTTCCCAGAACACGAGATGTTCGCTATTTACATGGCATACGGCAGTCTATGCTTACTATTTTATTGTTTCTGGACACTCCAGGCCGAATATACTAAAGGGGCCTATCACCTTTAGCTCTGCTTCCCAGATAACGTCAGGGTGGGGTGAGGCCCAGAAGTAGCCAGCCTGCTGTCTGTCCATCAGCGTTAGTGGGCACAGAGTGGTGAGTGCCAAGGAAACGGCGAGCACTGAAGTCTGGATTTCATCATCATCAGGCTCATAATCATTATACTCCTATGAAACTTCATTACCGAATTCCCCCTTTACCATTTCTACACGTAACGCTCATTTGTTAATAACCAAGATAAAGGTCCATAAAACAATATTGCTCCCGTGTCACATGGCTTTCTCCTCGCTCTCAGTAAGAATCCAGAATTTCATCAGAGGAATGTAAGTCCTTCACCAAGATGTGTCAATTATGTTGAGATGACAGGTATTCGATTCCCAAATTCATCAGTGGGGGCTGAAAATGTATGGGCTCATCAAGCAGCGCACACTTCTCGAAGCACCCTCACCATTTGGGAATCAGATAATAATCGCACTACCAACACCTTGACTTTTTAATGGAATTTTTCAAGGAGCTAAAAGGTTTTGACACATTCCCCTACCAATCCACTCTCAGATCCATCTTCCTTGTGGGCTTCTGAAATAGCAGAAGCCCTAGTTTTATTTTTCCCATTTTGCAGAGGAAGAAACTCAGATTCTCAATTCAGAAGCTGCATGATTTACATGAACAAAACATCATGATGGAAACAAAGAAAAGACATGCAGCAGCTCCTTCACCCTGGGGCGCCAATCACCTGACAACATAGCTTCAGAAACATTGCTCCATGGATCCAGGCCCTGACCTGGGGGCCGGAGATGCAGAGCAGAGTAAGCTAAAGTCATCGTTCTCAAGGAACGCCAGCCCAATGAAAGAACCAAATGCTAACAGTCATTACAAAATAGCATGATTAATGTGAAAAGAGCATTATGTACAGGAGTGGGGAGAAAAGAGGCCCTTCTCTATATTATCTGGGAGAGAAGAAAGATCCCTTGGAGGAGAGGATAACTGATCAGGGTTATGAATAGGAGTTTACTAGGTAGATAAATTGAAGGAAGGCATCCCAGGCAAAGGAACCATAATGTGCAAAAGTATGTGCTGGCAAAGAGTCAAGGATGCTTAGTGTCCTTGCTGGTGTCTTTGTTGGATGCCCATCACCAATCTAATGAAGCAGAAGACTTTGTCTTCATGGGGATAGATATAGGGTGCTCCAAATAGACTAGAAATTGTCTTGAAGTGGGGCAGACTGTTAAACTGAAATAAGTAGGAATCATGGGTGTGTTTTGGGATCACCACCCCAAATCCCCAATACTGAGTCTTTCCTTGATGACTGCGGCCAGTTCTTTACCCTCCCAGGCCATCCATCCTCCCCTCCTCCTCTGGCCTCTCAGAGCGCATTAAAGAATCCCTGGGCCTGGCTGATTCTGAATAGCAGGGTATGGATAGTTCAGCCCTGGGTGGGGCTACCTGTACCTTTTAACCCTGAGATGACTTGAAGCCACCTGTCTGCATTCTCAGGGACCTCTTTTGTCGAGAGCAGAACAACAGAAGTGCAAAAGGGCCCTTCTGAGGAAGGGGAGTTAGTAGGTGTGATGGAATGAATGTTGGTGCTCCCCAAATTCCTCTGTTAAAGCCCTACCCCTTAATGTGATGATATTTGGAGGTGATGCCTTTGGGGGGTAATCAGGGTTAGATTGGGTCCCTGTGATGGGATTAACACCCTATAAAAAGGAAAAGAGACATGAGACCTCTCTCTTTCGCTCTGTGAGTACAAGCACCAAAGAGAGGGCATGTGAGGACATAATGAGAAAGCGTCCCATACCCCAGGATGCAGGCCCTCGCCAGACACCGAATCTGCTGGCATCTTGATCTTGGACTTCCCAGCAGCCTCCAGAACTGTGAGAAATAAATATCTCTTGTTTAAACCCCTCAATCATTGGTATTTTGTTATAGCAGCCCGAGCTCAGACAGTAGGGATGCATGTGCCTACTCTCCGAGGCCCTGCCTGGCCTTTCCTCCGGGCGTATGCTGATTCCGTTCTCCTGGGGAGGCCTCGTCTCTGCTCCGAATCAGGGCCACACTTCAAGCCTTCCCAGCCAGGGCCCAGTGTGGATTTATGATTTAATTTGTGTGTATAGCACTAAGAAATGATTTCTGGGCTGGTCACTTAAGAAATGATTAAAGACCATCATTTCAAATCCACAGTACTCCCTGGGGGAAGGGAAGCAGTATGAGACAGAAGGAGGTGTCGGTAACACACTGAGATGGACCTGTGACTGGGGACGCCAGTCACCAGGGAGGGGATAGAGGCAGGGATGGCCAGGCCTGCCTCACTGCTGCTGCTGTCAGGGGTGAGCGTGTACTGGGGGCACTGGCCAGCTCCCTCGGGACAAGGCGAGCCACCTACATCAGACACTTGGGATGCTATCTTTGTCCACACCAGCAGAAGCCATCTGAGCCAGGCACAGGAAAATCCAGCCCTGTCTCCCTTCCTTGGCATCTTTACAATCTCAGAGCAGTAAACCTGGGCCCAATGGGGGCTGCGTGTGAAGGAAGAAAACAACTCACCGAGGCCTGCGTCCGCCATGAGCTTGCCATGGCTTGGCACAAACCGGAAACCCGCCTGCAGGAGCTCTAAATCACCCAGGTGTCTCTTCCAAAAGCCAACAGCCAAATGTCACACTGTACTAATTTATGAGGTGTGGCTATAAAGTTCTAAGACCAGATAATGAGCTCAGGAAGACACACACTCAGCTCCCCTCGGGGAATTCCTCAAAGTCAGGGCTGTTGTCAGGACCTCGCATGTTAATCAGCTAACTTGGCCACCGGAAAACACAGTGAGGCCTGGATCTGCCTGCTCGTGGCTGCACACTCAACATGTGGCCCTAGGATGTCACAGGAAGCAGCAGTGGGACAGCAAAATTCAGCCTGAGTGTGGACTCGGAACACCTGGGCTCCAGAACCAGTTCTTAAAGCCTGGCTACCTGTGAGGTTGCAGGCAATCCCACTGCAGCCTCACGGAGCTCGCATCTGCGAAACAGGAACCCGAAGAGTAAGAACAGCCCCCCTTCGCTGTTGACTGGTGAACACAGTCAAGGCTTGATTTAAATGTGAATTACAGCTCCCACGGCTGCTCACCTGAACCTCTCCAACATCCGTCATGATGAACGATACTTTGATTTTTGGAAGCTTCTCTTCTGAATGGCAGAAATAACTGCTAGAGCACATTCTCAACTGTGTTTTACATCCCTCAGCAGAAGGGACAGGGAGAGGGAGGGGCCCCTGGGAAGGAAACAGCTGAACTTCCGGCCGGCTCCGCAGCTATCGGGTGTGAGTCTCCCTTTCCGGACCACACAGATGCCTTCGGTGAAATGAGTGGTTAAACTGGATTCATTGGTCCGGCCACCCCATTAACACACACTCACTCTCAACGGTCCTTCAGCCATCATTCGGCCACTCAGCACACACCTTCATTAAGCAAGGGCCCTGAACAATACACGGGCAAGCAAGAAGCCATCGTGCCACAGGGAGCTCACGCCCGGATCCGCAAGACCTCTGCCAGCCCCGTGAGGCTAATCCAACCCTGACCACAGTCCTTCCCGGACTGTACCAATGGATCAGCCGGGGCACCCCAAAATCAAAGGCCTTGCTCACCCAGCATGTGGAAGGCAAGGCGGACACTCCGCTCTTCCGCATTCAGGCCTCCCATTCGTCTGCAGGGCTTCGCCACCAATAGTGTCACCAACCATAATGAAGATAAATATTTTGCAATGAACTGTCGCTTTTTCACATGGGAAAAAGCTATTCAAATTAAAGACACTTTGGTCTCTCTCTCTCTGTTTCTGTCTCTGTCTCTCACTCTCTCTCCCCCTCTCCCCCCACCTTTACTTTCACTTCATTTTCTTGGCATATCTCTGAGCTAAAATAAAAAACACCGATTCTGGCATAAGAAGAGGGAGGACCACATCCAGCAAGATTCTACCCACTGCCTAGATCGCTATTCTGCAACCACAAACACACCCCTGGGTGGGTGCTTGTTGAGCTGCCATCATCACCTGCTCCCGGGGAGTGAGGGGGCCCCAGGATGGGACTGGAGACCCATGCAGACCAGGGCCCTGAGGACTGTCCCGGGCTTCCTGGGAGGCTGGGGGATGGAGCAAGAACGATAGACACACGATGGACTCCCATGGCCTTCATTCTCATTGCTGTTCTTCATGTGTAGGCTTTAATGAACTTGGCCCACGTACCACTAAGTCCTGCCTACTACACACACAATGAGAAGCTCCAGCTAGAGAAATAAGAGAAGAGCAGGTGGGATTCTCACCACCTCCCACCTGCCCACCTGCCTCCGCCAAGTTCGAGAAAAGGTTCTCCTTATGATAGAAATGAATGCCTCACCCCACTCGCTCTCACTCTGAGCCCCACTTCGTGCCGTTTCTGCTGGGACCAGCGCCCTGGCCTACTGCTTTCACCCTCTGTTCTGCGCTTTCAGCCTCTGTCTATAGGCTGTCTCCTGTGGACGGCCCACAGGCACACGGCCCAGTCTGTGGCCCGTCCCTCTCTCTCCCCTCCTTTCCCTCCCACTCCCCTCCCTCCCTTCCCCTCCCTCACATCCAATTGTCACCACATCCTATCATCTCCGCACGCTGAGCTATTTTGTCAAATCTCCGGATTTCTGTCCCCGCCCTGGTTCGGGCCCTTGTCGTGTCACGGGCTCCTTGATCTTCCCGGCTGCTGCTAGGCCCTCTGCACACCTGTCTGAGAGGTCTTCCCGGAACACGGATCTGAAGGCGCCACCTTCCTGCCTGAAACCTCCCCTGCCACGGCAATCAAGCCTGGGACAGGTTGTTTAAAAGCTCAGGCTTTCTTTCCCCCCGACTATGTGACTGTTACAACGCCCCAGGAAGCTGCTAGCAAGGATCCCACTACCTGGGTGCTCCTCCCTCCCATCTCTGAACTGGAAATCTGCCCACTCCTTACGGCTTAGCTCACGTGCCACCTTATCCATGGCATTGTCCCTCACTTCCCTGTTGGCACGAACCTCTCCTTTCAGACTGTCCCTTTAGCACTGTACATGCATTTGCATCCTGTCATCTCCACCAACACTGTCTTATGTTATAGTGGGGGATATGGTGTTGGGGAACCCAGCGACAGATTCTGGCCCCATCACCTATGAGCTGCCCCTAACCTCTCTAAGCCTCGGGCTCACCATCTGCAAACTAGGAATAATAATATTTCCTACCTGCTATAATCATAACAGTATATAATGATAGTGCATAATAATAATAGCACCCACTTGTACTGTTGGAGATTAAACACGATAATCCATATAAATGATTTGTATAACAAGCAGAATAGTTAGCACATCATCATTGTTGTCATTTGGCCTCTCTCACTAAACCGTATGTTTTGGAGAGCACAGGCTGTATCCAGGTTTCTTACTACCCTTCCGTGTCCAAGGTCCTGCCCAAGCCAGGTGGCAGCTTTGGGTACTTGTTGAACTGAATGCACACTATGACTGTCCTTATTTTTACATCAGGTCTTTGACTCTCATGTTTGTTCATGATGATCCCATAACCCTCCCACTGAACCCCTTATTTCCCCAGGCTCTTCTCTTGGCCCTGACCCAGTTTAGGGGTCCTTTGGGCAACACAGGATTTCCTGCAACTCTACATTCTGCCTACCCTGCCAATCACCCATGCTGGGGAGAACCTGCATTTAATGCCTTCCAGCCTGGGCCTTCTGCTTGGATCTCTCCACTCTTGTTCTTCCATCTGCCTCGCAGGGAGGCACCCAGCCTCCTGTTCTCTTTCCCTTGCCTCCCCCAGGAGCTGTGTAGCTCTGAGCTCTCTGCCCACAGCAAAACGGTGGTGCCTTCTATGCCCTCCTGCCGTCCTGATTGTCACCCTGCCTCTGCATTCAAGACCGCTCCTTTTTGGATCTTCAAGTGGTCAGATCTTCACCTCAGTGGATCCTCAGGTTCACAAGGGCTGGAAGCATAGGTGTGACATTTCCCAGAATGCTGGCCTGCAGGGGTCTGAATTAGAGCCCACCAATGAGAGGCCCTCCCACCAGATATAAAAGCGGAAAGAAAGGCAGAAGCTTTGACGAGGCTCATGAGCAGGGATGGTGAGCAGCCCAGGGGATGTGGAACTCAGAGTTATAGAAAATCAGGTTTGCAGTTATGTCCAGCTGTTTTCTATGCACCCACCTCAGTGCTAGAGGCAGCTGTCACCATTGCCAGCAGGGTCTTCTGGCCACTGACTACCTGAAAGTTAATGGTCAATGTGAGACTTCTCAATGGCCTAGCCTGACCTCCATCTCCTTACCCCTTTCAAGAGTTGTGCAAACATCTAAATTCCTACATCAACTCTGATTCTACTTAGAATAACCTGGGGTATTTCTATATCAACTTCTTTCCTCCTCTCCTCACACAGATTTTTTTCTAAAATAGGTTAAAATATTTCTTCCCAAAGACCCCCTTTTATGCCCACATTTTAAGAACTTGTGAGGAACATATGCCAAAGGTACCAGGAATATGAAATTCCTCCAAGACTTCACGTGCTTTGCTGATGACAGAGGAGGGGGTAGGGTAGAACCCCAGGTATGCCTCCACCCTCTCCCTCTTCCACCCCTTCCTCCACCTGATTCTTCTCTTCACTTCTCTAGAGGGTGATGGGATGGAGATTTGAAAAATAAGATACCTGTCTGAACTGGAAGATGTTGGCTATAAAAGCAACAGTAGACACTGAATACACAATGGCCACATGCCAGGACCAATGCTAGAGGCTGTACAGAAATTATATGATTATGATCCTTAATTCTCAAAGCGACACAATAACCATGCACAATAATAACAGCGAATGGCCATCGTGGGGAAGGATGCAGGCTGGGTGAGTCTTGTGCTAAGGCCTTAGCTACATTGTCGTGTGCAATTCTCCCATGAGCCTATGACATAGGTGTTGTCATTATACATTTTCATAGGTGGAGAAACCAAGGTACAGAGAGGTTAAGGACTTCCTCCCGGGTCCTACAGCAGTAAGTGAAAGAATCAAAGTTCAGCCCAGGGTGGTGTTACTCCTGAGCCCGACTAAAGTTTAGGGAAGGTGAAATTTGAAGCTTCAGACCATGACCTACAGCCATTTTTACTGGCACTCAAATCCTAACGATGCCAAGTTACCCCACTGCCAGCATCCCTGCCCCTCTGAGACCTCACACCCTCTGCCCTTTCACTTTCCCTGGGACCCCGTGCTCCTTAGTCTGTCCAAACATGGCCCTTCGAAGATTCTGCCTCTGGCCCACCCCAGGTGACCCAGGGGTAATCTGAGAAAGCAATTGCCCCAGCTTGCAAAGAAAGCTAGCTTTCCCCAGAAACAATTTCCTTTAGAAAGAGGGTGAGTAACCTTGCATGTAGTGACAAATCTGGGGTTTGGGGCAGGATGGTTCTGTTTATCTCTTCTCCTGGCCTCTCTGCTTTCTCCATTGGCCCCAACTTCCCCTTCTGGAATCTGCCCAGGGCCACTCCACCTCCTCTGTGAAGCCTCCCTGTGACCCCAAGGTTTCGTCCTGCTCAGGGCATCATGCCTGGACCAAGATTTGTGGTAATACTCCCCTACCCCATCTCTCTTCTCTCCCCACACCTCCCTTTGGGTGATAGTGGCAGCCAGGGGGTCAGTGTTGCCACAGTGACAGTACTAGGAGTCAGTGCACCTCATTAAATCCCATCAGCCCCCAAAAGCCATTCCAAATAACAGGATTTCTGTCACATGTAAAACAGTGAATGCACTTAGTAGATATGTTACTGATCTATACCCCCTCTTCCAGCCAGGGACACTGCTGCTAAGTCCCCTTTGTGCCCTGGGCCCCTCTGGGCATTTGCAGGTGAGGTCGGAGTGGCCATTTCTACTCAGATAGTGCATGTCATCCCCACACCTTGGAGAAGGGAGATAGCTGGGGTGACAGGTGACAGAAGGAGATGGAGGTAACGCATCAGTAAAGAGCGAGCCACATCTCAGATTCCACTGCAGCGCCTCCGGGAGCGGGTACAGGGGGACTGGTAATTAGAGTACACATAGCCACACATGCACAAATTGCAGAACCATTATTTTGTAATTTCCATAAGGAGACCTTTGGAATAACAATCAAGCTGAAAGGAAAGGGAAGGAGAACAGCCCGGAGGGAGCTCCGGACTGCTCTGCCAAGGGCCTCCCGGCCCAGCTCTCCACCATCACCATCTAAATGAACGGCTGGTCTCCAGGAGGCAGGAAGCAGATTGAGGCCTCCTCTTCCCTGGGGCTTGGGGGCAGAGCCTTCCAGAATACCTGCTCTAACTGGGTCAGGGAATTTGTGGCAGCAGCAGCAGGCAGAAGTCTCCTCGCATGGCATCAGTTGGATGGAGGGGCATGGGTTTCATTTGGATGGAGGCGTATGAGGTCCAGTTAGATAAAGGGGCATGGGACCCATTCGGGTGGAGGCATGGGGCCCATTTGGATGGAGGGGTGGGCTCCATTGGCAGGTTAGCATGGGTCTGCAGACTCAGATCTCTATAATCAACTCTCTCTAGTCTCTGTACCATCACTAACCAAACCTGAGAGACGCAGCACTTCTCTAAGACGTTATGGTAGGTGACTCTTGAGTGGGTGACTGGTTTGTTTTTAAACTTATGCCCACAACTCCCTGCCTACTCCTAACACAGACCCTATTTAGGGCTTGACATTGTGGTATTGGAAAAGGGGGCACAGAGAAGGGAGTGAGCCTGCCCAGATCTATGAGAAGGACTCTGTCCTGGAAGCCAAGCATGTAACAAACCTGCAGCCACACTAGGAAAAGGTAAAAATTCTCCTGCATTCCCAAACTTCGGCCACTTTCTTTTAGGCTTAGCCGCCTTACTGCTGTGAGCTCCTGTCCCCTAAGGAAGATGCATGATTCGATTTCTCAGCGCACAGCACAGCCAAGCTCCCAACCTCCCTCTGCTTCCCTCTGCTCCCTCTTATACAGGTGGTACCTTCTCTGTCCATCTGTCCATCAGCATACTGGCCTTACAGACTGCTTTTCTGGAAGACTCCACCAAACTCTCTGTGGCCAAGGAAAGTGCTGGCTTTGCAGTGCCCAGACCACAGGGTATAAGAGGGTGGACAGAGCTGCTGGTGCAGGCTTCCACCTATATGCCCACCACAGATGTAGGAGCTCAGTGTGAGGCTGGTATCTCCTGCCACCTGGGGGCCAGGGACTTGGTCTTGAGGTGCATTGCCTGATCACCTCCTCTCCTTCCAGGAAACAGTCAGCCTCAGGCCCCCTGGGCTCCCAGGGCACCTACCTGGGAGGACCTGTGCCTCTCTTCTGTCCCCGAGTACGAGGACTGCCTGGAAAAAATCCAGCCATTGTCAATATAACAAGAATGGTTATGTGGCTGGATAGTTTCCAGACAGCAGTCATATGTCAGCTTCTTCTTCTACTCCTTTCCTTCTTCCTCCCCTTGCCAGGCCCAGTGGATGAGCTTGTCTTGAGGGTCTCCACGTTTCTTGCTCCCTCAAACCCTGGGGAATACAGGAAGTAGAGACCAACTGTATGGGCTCCAACACAGACTCTGTCGACGACTGCTTTTCAAACCTTAGATAACTTGCTTTATCCTCTGGACCTTGGTTCCATCATCTGCAGAATGGAGTAGTAATCAGAGCACTTACTTCAAAGAGTTTTATGAGGATTAAATGAATTGATGCCTATTACATGCTTTCTGTAGTCTACCACATCTTAAGAGCTCCAAAATCAGGCTCAAAGTTCTGAGGGACTGGTTCGTATTCAGAAGTAAATGACTAAACAGATGGCAAGGGTTGACCTTCCAGGGGGTGTCAGTTCTTGAAATTCATCAAAGTCAACCCCAGAAGGCCTTGGCTGCTGCTGAGCATCCTACATCCAGTTGCTGGGTTGTGGCCCCAAGATAGGCCTCCATGGGCTATCCCAGCCCCTCCTGTACCAGCAAAGTGCTGTGTGTCAGAAGGTCTTTATGTTTCCCCATATCCCATGTCCCACATTCCACATGCAGTTCCTTTAGCTACTCCTATCCCATCCCTGTCAATCCAGTCAGTCCTTCTACCACTTCCCTTTCCCTAGGTTTGAGACAATTTCCCAACAAGTCAACACCCAGCCACCTCTTAGCCCACTGATATAAACTAGAAAGCAGAGCATCCCTGTCACAGGAAATGGGTTCTGGGACAATGTAGAGGGAGGGAGGGATGGCAGACACCAGAGCTGGGAGGGGGACACGGCTGTGATGGCAAGTTAGAGGCATAGTGGTGAGGGGGTGCCAAGAGCAGAGGGTACCTTGCTATCGGAGGGAGGAAGAGAACTAGCTTAGGAGAAGGTGGTAGTGAGCTCAGGCCTCGGGGTAGAACTGCGGAGCTGCCCAGGGCTGCTACTGCTGCAGGGGGAAGTAGACGATCCTCAGGACTCCAGTGGGCTGGCCCGGGGGCGTCCGTATCCTCTCTGGAGGCTCAGACTTGCTCCCAGAGGTTCTATGCCCACTCTCCTCTTCTTTCCCTCTCCTTTGCAAAGCACAGTCCAGAATCTACCTCTCTCCCTTCTTTCTCTTTTCTTTCTGAAACAGCTTTATGGAGGTATAATTAACATACCATGGAATCCATCATCAGGGTACAGTTCAGCGATTTTTAGTAAATTTGTGGAGTGGTGTGACCATCACCACAATCTCATCTTAGACCATTTCCATCACTCCCAAAATGTCCCCTCGTGCCCATTCGCAATCTAACTGTTCCCACCCCCAACTCCCGGTGACCACAGATCCACTTTCTGGTTCTATAGCTTTGCTTTTTCTGGATATTTCATGGACCCATTCTCCCTTTCTGTGCATCTGGCTTCTTTCATTTACCATCAAGTGTTTGAGGTTCATCTGTATGGTAGCATATAACAGTACCTCATTCCTCTTTATTGATGAGTAATGTTCCATTGTATGGATATACCACCTTTCTGGTGTTTATTCACTCACTGGTGTTTATTCATTCACCAGTTGATATACATTTCCATAATTTCCACTTTTGGGCTATTATGAATAATGATGCTGTGAACAATTGTATGTTAAGTCATTGTGTGACCATATGTTTTCATTCTCCTGGGTAGAAACCTAGGAGTGACATTGCTGGGTCATATGATAAATTTATGCTTAACTTAACAAACTGCCAAGTTGTTTTCTGAAGTGGCTATGCAGTTTTACATTCCCACCTGTAACACACAAGAGTTCCAGTCTTTAAATTTAAAATTTAGAATTATAGTTATACGAGTGGGTGTGAAGTGGAATCTCATTGTTCTTCTGATTTGCATTCCCCTGCTGACTAATGAGGTTGAGTATCTTTTCATGTGCATATTAGTCATTTGTATATCTTCCTTGCTGAAATGTCTATTCAAATCTTTCACTCATTTTTAATTGAGTTATTTGACTTCTTACCTTGAGTTTTAAGAGTTCTATATATTCTGCATATAAGTCCCTTATCAGATATATGATATGCAAATATTTTCCCCAATGTCAGCCATGTCTATAATTTTAAATGGTATTTCTGAAGATCAAAGGTTTTAATTTTAATAAAATCCAATTTATCAATTTTCTCTCTTATGGATTGTGCTTTTGGCATCATACTTTAAAAAATTTTGCCCTAAGTTCACAGTGGTTTTTTAGAAGTTTTATAGTTTTAGTTTTGCCATTTAGGTCTATGATCCATTTTTGAGTTAATATTTATGTATGGTGTGAGGTAAGGGTCTAATTTTATTTTTCTTGTGTATGGATATCCAACGGTCACACCACTGTCCCTTCTTTCTAAATGGACACCAGTCATCTACCTCATGGGATGGTTTTTAACCACTAGTCACTAGTGTGACTCTGACCATTCATTCATCCCCAGATGGGAGAAAGTTCTAACACCACCCACAAAGTGCTGAGGAGAAAGGTCCCAAGGTCCAGGGTTCCTCACCATGTAAACCCCTTGTAGGTCCAAAGCATACCTCCTCCCTCTTAGAGTGACACACCCACTGTTTACACTAGGGAAGATGGCAGTGATGGAGAACTGTGAGGGTGATGGGGTGGAGGCACAAGGGTAGTCTCCTAACAGCTGCTTCTCTCTTTCTACCACAAAGTGGGTGAGAGGAGCCGTGGGTGATGCCACATAAGCCACCACACTCCACTATGAGGCAGCCCTTGTCTTTGGCTAGTAAAAAGCCCCACCAGCCCCTGGCTATTGGCAGGTAGTAGTAGAAGCCGAAGAAAGAGACATCCCATCACCTCTAGATACATTCGTCCATGTGAGCATCAGATAAACTGATTTTCTCTCTGGGCGTGGGTCACATGCTGAAAGAGATGAGGATATGTAGGCCCTGTGATTGGCAAGCAGGAACACAGACAACAGCTCAGCAGCAGGCCTGCTCATCAGAAAGCTCACAGAAAGCTGGCTGTCAATTCCCATGCAACCTAACCCTGCAGCAGACAAAAGGAAAATGCCAGCAGACTCTCTGGCACTCTAAGTGTCTGAATTCCCAGACAAGCAATGCTGCCAGGGTAGCTGGAAAGGTTGTCTCTGCCTCCAAGGAGGGCCACAGGGACAGGTGGGATGTGAACTGAAGGTGTGGGAGCAGCCCTGACAGGAACTGCAGGGTCAATGGAAGGACAGCTCAGGAGTCAGATCGCCAGGCTCCGGGAACCATACTTTGAAAACAGCTTCCTGCATCCATCACCCTGTTTCCCACCCTTCAGAGACTACCAAGAACTGCCAGAAATCTTTCCTAACCTGGTAGTCACCCATTTCTTGCACCTGTTGCTCCCACCCAACTCCAGAAAGCTTGTAGAAACACAGCTCACAGAATGGCAAATGTATTCCTGCCCTGGCCTCTCTGGGGCAGCTGGCTGAAATACACATAGAGGGCTTTCCCTCCTGGTCCGTGGGTCCCACTCCTCCCTCCCCACCCCCCTCCACTGCTGCCTCGCTCACTCCCTCTGATGTCATGCACAAGGCCTTTATCCAGAGGCCATAAGCAATAGAGAGGAGGGAGAACTCCCCAAAATACAAGGATTGGAGTGAGTCTTGGTAATGACTTTGTAATGCCATCCCTACACGTGCAGATGGGGGAACTGATGTCCATAGGGAAGATGATTGGTCTAAGCGCACAGCATAGGAGCCTGCACTAGGCCTAGCTCAGTGCCACTGCCTCTGGACCAGTGACCAGCACCTTCCCAGCTGGGAAACACGTGATCAGAACAGGTGAGTTTGGATAATGAAGTGATTCAAGATCTAACCAAAAGTGTGTTATGCAGTAGCAGATGGATAAGAGCATTCCTACAAGCAGGGTCTCTGTTGTACTATTCAATTAAATGCTAAAGTACAAAGTAAATATTTAAGAAATAGAATTAATCCTACAAGAAAATCATCTAATGGTTTTGCATATAAAATCTGGGACTGTAAATCTGTAAAGGAAAAACTGAAAGTCAATAGAACATTCTAAACTTGCATTCATTCGATTATTCATTCATTCATTCATTCATTCACTCATTCCACAAATATCTATTGATTAAAATGCATCATGTATGTTTAAATCCATGAACTCATCATGATATTTAAAATAAAAATCCTCATTGGTCAACTTTGGAGATGAGACTTTAAGGATCAACTCATTATTCAGCAAATTGATAAAGAGAGAAAAATCAAGCATGTATCTGCCTTTTCTATACCCTATACCTCAAGGTAACCAAATAATTAATAAGGGTAAGTTTCTCCCTATAAATACATTCCAGTTACTATATGCAAAAGGAATGGTAGCATTAGAATATTAACATTTCGTAAGTTCTAATAAAACACTGGATCTGGGCAATGATAATGAGAACCTGTGACATCACAGAGACAACCAGATATGTCTCCTGACGAAAGAATATGAGACAAAAGTAGTTTTTTCCAAAGGAACAAACCTGAATTGTAATCAAGTCTCTAAGTCCAGGAAATGCAGAGGGCACAGAAACAAGTTCAACACCATTAGAATGTCATTAGCAAACCTATACTATGGAACACTACAGGACAAAATGCCTGGTTTCTTTAACAAGTGGATTTCAAAAACAAAATAAAAGAGTTGGGAGATGAACTATAGATTAAAAGACATTTAAAAAGCTTATAAACAATTGCAATTTAAGGACTTTCTTTGGAGCCTGATTCAAACAAACAAACATGCAAAAAAACTTTAAAAAAGAAAGACATTGGGGAACTTGGAAAACTCACTCGGTATTTGATGATATTAAGGAAATATTATAAATTGATTTAGATGTGCTAATGGTACTGTGGCTATATTTTCTAAAGAACCCTTATCTTTTAGAGGTACACAGTGAACTGCAGATGAAATGATATGTCTTCACTTGCTTCAACATAGAGGGGTAGATGGAAACAGATTTGCCTTGGGTTGTTGATAACTGAGGAGGCTGAGTGAGGAGTAGAAGTGGGTTCATTACACTATTTTCTCTATTTTTTCTGCATGTTTGAAATTTTCCATCATCAATATGTTAAAAATATTTTTTGAGCTCCTACTAGGTGCAAGGTGCAAAGGACGCAACTGAACCAGACAGGGAATAAAACTACTCTCACAGGACTTATGGGGCCTCCATTCTAGTGAAGAGAGATGAGGAGGAAGAAATAGACCAATACATAATAAATAAATAATAAAAGAAAATGGCATATGTTGATAAATGCTCTGAAGACAATAGAACAGGGAAAATGAAAGTGATAGGAATGAAGAGTAGAAAGTGCTTTAGACTTTACCGTCAGAGAAGGTCAGGGCCAACCACACAAAGGATCAGGGGAAGTAACTTTCTAGGCAGAAGGAATAGCAAGAGCTAAAGGCCTCAGGTAGGAAGGACCATGAATGGCAGGGAAGCTGTGTGGTTGCAGCTCAGATGGCCTGGACAGGACAGAAGAGACACATCTGAGAGCAGAGTGGGGTCAGGTCATGGCGGGCTGGTAGGGCATCTGGTTTTAGTGAAAAAGGAGAGATGATGGTTAGCTGGGCTGGGCCCTATCGTGGAGACGGAGCAAAGCAGAGAACCGATAGAGCCTGCTGGTGGATCGGAAGCAGGCTTGATGAAGATGTTGGGGAGAGAAATCAAGAAGGACCTAACTTTCAGCAACTGGATCTGTGTCAGTGCCATTACTGAGATGGTAAAACTGGGGAACAATCGATGTGAAGGAGAAAACTACGAGTTCCCTGTGAGTCACACTGAGTTTGAGATGCCTATTAGTCATCCAGGGGAGGACATCAAGTAATCAAGTACATGTATGACTCTTGAGCTCAGTTCTTGGCTGAAGAAGTAAACTTTGAAGTCATTAGCATAGATAGTATTTAAAGCTCTGAGCTTTCTCATGCATTCCCACCATAAAGCACACCCCCGCCTCCTCACCTTTCTAAAGCCATCTCTGATAATGGAACCTCAAATGAAAGGGTGTTGGCACAGAAAGAGGCATCCAAGGGCTTTAAATTTTCAACCCCCAGACCCAGCAGGTAAGACTCTTGCATTGTGGTCTAGCACATTCTCTCTTCACGTAATTGCAGCTCCCCTTCATGAACTCTGGGAAGAAGCCACATAAATCCTTCCCTCAGCTCAGCATATTCAAGGACCTCTTTAAGGACTCCTTTAAAAAATCATATTATTCTCATGAAGGTTTTCTTTCCCTCCGACTAACTGGAAATGATCTCTCCCTCCTCTCAGCTTCCATTGATCTGTACCTGCCTTTCTCTGAAATTGTATTGCTTTCAGTCTAATACGGTGGTTACCTGGGCACCCTCAGCAAGCCTATGATGTCCTTGGGAGCAAAGACTGTGCTGGCTTCACTTCTGTATCCCAGCACCAAGGGAATAAATGTTTGGAACCTGGATCTCCTTAGCAGTTTTTCCAAAGAAGCATACTCTGTTGTTGAAAAAGGTTTGTAATCCCTATGCCAAGGCACAGCCAGATTAGGTCAGCACAAAAAGATGGACGGGGGGCAGGTCTCCTTAGCTTTTGAGGAAGATCCCATGCAAGGAGGTGACCTTGCTCACTATGAAGCCATGAGGAAGGAAAGAAGACAGACCAGATAGACCACTCAAACCCCCTGGCCACACTTCATTGTACAATGAACACTTGGCCACGTGCATCATTTTTAACTATGAACAGACTCAGAGCTGACAGTCTGTTGTTGCTTTTCATCTACCTGTCAGGTATAGAATTCTAACTTTTTTGGAAACATCACATTTCAGTGGGACTCAAGCAATCATCAGAATCATTGATATAAGGTCCCATATCCACCTCCAACCCTGCTTTGAGTGATTTTCAATTCACACTTTAGGAATGCAAAATAATGCAAACATTTTTTTCTGAAACTGAAAAAACAGGGAGTTAAATAGAATGCAAAAAGTATATATTATAATTGAATAAATTATTAATTTGTTGTGTATAATTTTCTTCCTTCATTATTTTCTCTACCCAGCCTATTCCAAACTCATCACAATAACAAGCAAACGACCTGGGCTGATAAAAGGAGGAGGATTGCCTGGACAGCAGCCTTGCAAGTCCCTTCCCAAGCTCTCCAGGCCCAGGATTCTTGCACAAATCCTAGGGCTCAGCCTCCTGGTGGTCTGGCCAGTTCTAATTCCAGCAATGCTAGTGGATGAGCCCAGAGAGCCTTAGCTTCCCACCTCTGACACCAACAAAGATCAAAGCCCCACAGGTATAGAACAGGTCAGACGGTGGGTTCTGGGGCTCCTTGGTGTAGTGGCCTTTCACTGCTGCTCAGCAAAGGAATGGAAGGCAGACTAGCCAGGAATGGAGATCAGAAAATCTTTATGTAACCTGGGCCAGCTTGATGGACATTTCAGTCACAGCAGAGTGCAAAGCTTGCTGTGGAAGGCATAGCTCTATGTGCCAGGTTGGATAATGTGACACCTGACCCCCCACACAGCAGCACACACAGCCAGACATCCAGCCCCATGACTGTCATTTCATTCACATTGTTTGAAACTGGCAGCATTCACTTTTTAAGATAGCTTTCCTAGTTAAACTAATTTGGGAAATGCTGCATAGGATATCCTCCTCCTACAGATTCACACTACATGCTCCCAGAAAGGCTCTGCAAAGTCTTATAGTAAAGAGACCCAGATGTGTCTGACTTAGTGTTTCTCAGTCATTTGATCACACGAGCATTATCCCCCACGTTTCTATGACACATTCTTAAGGAAACACTACTCAGCATCTCCACGATCAAACCATTCTAACTTTTTAGAAACATCACATTTCAGTGAGATTCAAGCAATCATCAGAACCATCAATACAAGGTCACAAATGTCACATTTCAGAGTAAGAACTGGAGTCTCGAATCGGTTCAGGCTTCGGGTCACACAGCTGGTTAGAGAGGAACTAGCAAGGAGACCCAGTCTCTGGAGACCAGGCCAGCACTCGGGCTCTGGGAGGACACGTATGCGTGAGCATTCCAGGCCTGAACCCACGGAAGCCAGGTCAGTCTCCATCTAGCACGGCCAGGCCTTATCCAACTTGGAGTCCTGCTCACATGCACACCCACGTCCATCCGACCTTCCTCGTCCCCCACTTGCCTCTATTGCTGCTAGAGGTCCTGCTCCAAGCTGTTTTCCCTTGAGTTATAGGTTACTTTCCACTGACTCACAAAAGACAGACAACCTTTTGGTGACAGAGAAGTAGCAGAGAGCTCTTAGAAAACCACTGCTCAGAACACGCAAACCTGGTGTCCCACAGGAGGGTTTGGTCTGGCTCAGCCTGGAGGTTTTTCTGTGTTTTTAACTGAAGTGATTGTTTTAACAGGGTGTGCTACCAAAATGAACTCAAATGGATGAAAGACCTAAATGAAAGAGCTAACACTGTATGAGGTCGGACAATTAAATTCATGAACTCATCCTAGAAAAAGTGCTACATAGCTCACTGCTGAATATCACTAAGGTCACCTTCAAAGTCCTCCCCTTGGGAAGCTATGCACGGACGCCAGTGCCAAGTCCACCCTTCAAAGCAATTTTGGAACTCTTTTTCTGGAATGGCCGTCAGAGCCTCTGTCGTACACGGGATCAGTACAAACAACTTGGTAAGGTGTTAATGTAAGGGCCCGGTGGGTAGTAGATTAGTAGTTGTCGGGGCTAGGGAGAGCGTAGAACGGTGACTGCTAGTGGGCATGGATTTCTTTTGAGGGGGATAATAATGTTCTAGAATAAGATAGTGGGAAGGGTCATACAACTTTGTAGACATAATAAAAACCACTTAAAGGGGTGAATTTTATGATATATGAACTATATCTCAGCAACGATTGAGAGAGAGAGAGAGAGAGAGAGAGAGAGAGAGAGAGAGAGAATATGCCATTGGCACTCCCATCTCTCCCCACCCCTTTCCCCGGGCTTGCATCTGAGAATTGTGGCCCAGGCTGCTTCTCATCATGTGCATGAGCACACTGAGATCCAAACAGCCCACCGGGACTTGTCCAAGGTCACATGTTAGCAGTAGCACATGGAACCAGAGCCTATGTCCCCACACCTCAGAGCCCCCAAAAGCTTATTCAGTTTCTTAGGAATTTAAGACCTTGGGATGCCATTTGGAGTAAGAGGCACACTTTGTTTCTCAAGTCCATGATCACCACCCCCTCATCCTCTCCCATTAGGAAGCAGACAGCCATCATACATAAAATAGTCACTGCAACAGATGCCGACAGCGAAGCTGGGAGGCTTGGCAACTTTTGCTGCTCCCAAGCCCCCACAGGGGGCAAGGCACTGCCCGTGCCTCATTTCTTCTCCCCTTACCCTTCTCTGTTCCTCCCTCTGCATCCCCCTCCGCTCCCTTTTTTGAGTTGTTTCCAAGAGGTGGGAGTTTGCTCCTGATGTAATTGCAAATTGGGAGACCTCCCTGTCATGGGGTGAGCTGCCAGGGATCGTCCTACAGGAGAAAAGTGACCCATGTCATAACACTCCCAATAACACGGGACTTCGGGCACTCTCGGGTGACATCTGAATTCTAAATGTCAGCTTAGTAGCTGTGAAGCAGTAAATGATTGTGTTCACTCAGTGAGGGCTCCTCCTGTAATACAATTTTTCCTACCTCAGAAGGAAACCTTGTAGAGAAGCTGAACAGAAATTTCCAGTTTTATCACTGAAAGGAATTTGGACAGAAGAATCTGCTGCCATGAGGACCAACCTGATACGCTGCACAGAGAAGGTGCACAAAAAAATATTTGCTGATACCATGTGTTTGATAATATTCATGAGGTTCATTTCCATGGATTTGAGGTGTCTGGTTTAAAAAATAAATCGCTTCAGTCCCAAGCCATTTCCCTAACTGTATTCTGTGAGGTGTGATTAGGTGTTCTGAGCAAAGCTTCCTGTGTTCAGATGAATTTAGGAGATCCAGAATGGGGTGAAGACACGCCAGCAAGGACAGCCCTGTTGGGGACAGTGCTCCTCCTCTCCGGGGGGTGGAGTGGCCCCCTGGCCGCGGGGGGAGGGTGGGGAGGAGAGAAGGGTAGAGCCCACTGCCCTGCCAGGCGGGCGGCCATTCCTAGTCACAGCACGCCCAGCAGCTGAGCTGGACATCAGCACTGCGACGAGGGCACTTTGTTCACCTTTTGCCACGTTCATCCCGTGAGATTAAGAGCAGAGGAATGAGGGAGACAGCGAGCGGGGGGGCTTTTGTCCCAGCCCCCAGTGCGGCTGGCTCGGTCCTCTCTCTCCCCATCTGTGCCTGTCGGCTGTCTGCCCGACTCACCGCTCCCGGGGGCTCAGGAGGGGTTCCCGTCTTGCCCCAGAGAGCTTCTCAGGGGCTGCCTCCTGGGCGAAATCCCCATGTTTCAGTACTGATTGCACTCTACAGCTGATCAAATGTGATTTTCCAGTTGAGAGAGAAAAATAAACTCACTAAAAGAAGGGAGTTACAATGAAGCTAACCCAAAAGACAAAGGCTGAGGACAATGGCAGAGCGGGTGGGGGCTCAGGCCTGCTGCCTCGGGTGTCTGGGGCTTTCAGTAAAGGCCGCAAGGACATGATTTTGTGTATTCCTACAGACTTATGTGTATGTGTTTGTACAAACATTTGTGCACATCATGTCAAGGAATCCGATTTTGAGATTGGGGAATGTGGTCACCATACCCAGAGAATCTGCATGGAAGACAGAGTGACCAAAAGCCCTGGGGGTGGGGGGACAGAACCCCTCTGAAAATCTGGACAAGCGAGCCAGCGCTCACACTGCCCATCCTGTGAAGACAAAGAGGTAGGAGGGTACCAGCAAGTGTCCCAGATGGAATGGCACAGCAGGGATGAGGGTCCTCCTTGGATGCAAAAGGGAGGTTTAAGGCCTGCATGGGACTAGGGGGTTGGGGAGTTCAGGGTCTGGGGGACTTGATAACCCCATTGGTAGGGGACACCAGAACTCCCCCAAAGGAGAAACATAGAAAGGGAAGAAAGAGGGGACAGAGCAGGAAGAGAGGCGAGACCAGTGGTGTTCTCAGGAGCACAGTGCGGAATCAGCCAGCTGACCTCGGGCCT
Organism: Lyroderma lyra; assembly: GCA_004026885.1. Lineage (NCBI taxonomy): Eukaryota > Metazoa > Chordata > Mammalia > Chiroptera > Megadermatidae > Lyroderma > Lyroderma lyra. The sequence goes on from PVJL010000842.1 coordinate 224,372, forward strand.
GGACCCGGAGGGCTCACAGGCTCTGCCCATGGAGCCTTCCCAAATCCCCTTGGGCCTGTGATCTCTTGCTCTTTGGTCCCCTCTCCTATAACCCTTCCTCACCCAGGGACTCCTGCTGGTAATGACGCTCTAAAGATGCATTGGGCTGCACGTGGCACCTGTGAAATCAGGAAGCCTTTGAGCCTGTGCTGGTTCCTTCCCCAGCCCGTGCCCATACCTGCTCCTGGGAGCAGAGGCAGCAGAAAGGACATGGCCATGACATGCATGGGGTCCGACAGCTGCCCAGTAACTGACTTATGGGGTGGGGGTGGGGTTCACTGAGCAGGCCCAGGGGAGACTCCCAATCTTGCCATTCTTCATTAGTGGATGTCCTTCTCAGCATGAATGGATGGGCAGTGAGCAGAGCTGGGGAGGAGCCAGGCACCCCGAGCAACAGGCACATTGGCAGGAATCTCCTAGTGTGGCTCACATCTTCGTTGCCTCCCCTACTCCTCAGGCTCCTCGCTTGCAGCTTTCCCTGCTTCCAGCGCCCAGCCTCCGCCCACACAGCGATGGGTACTCCCACCCATCTGTCTAGGGCTCCAAGAGGCCCCAAGCAGCTCTGTGTGGCAAATGCATTTGGAAGCATGAAATCTGTTGGAAATCTAATGAGACCAGAGTGAAATTGACAGAGTTTAACTTCTTTCTCCCAGTTCGGAACTCAAATGTCGCCGTCTCGTGTCTGCTTAGTGTGGCTCTGCCTCTGCTCAGAAATGCCCCAGGGCAGTCAGCACACCCGAGTTAGTCTCCGCACCAGCTCTGGCCCTTCTGGGCAAATCTGCCACCTCAGGGGTAAAACAGCATCGCATCAGCTCTGCCTACAAAAGGCCCTCCAGAGGCTCTCGAGAGAGTTCAAATACCTGCCAAGGAGAGTCCATTCTGGGAAGAGCCCAGCAGGGCTGCCCCATCTAAAGAGGAGGAGGGATGTGGTATCTACAGAGCCTCTTCAGCCTGGAAGGCAGAGGTGACCTAAGGGGATGAGCAGGCCCATGTAGGGAAGCAGCCTGCAGAAGGGAGCCTCACTCCTGCCGAGTGCTATGGTGGGAATAGGCCCCGTGGGAGCTGTGGGGACAGTGGACTCCAGCTCTGCTGTGAGTAGCCTGTTGCTCCACAGTGATGTGCATGTTTCCTGGTACTATGTCACCTGGCATTGGTGGCCAGGACTCAGAAAAGAACACCACTCCTTCTCTAGGTGGTAAGCATCTGATGGCTATGCTATTGGTGCTCAGTCAGAGGAGACAGGGCTGAGCTGTGGGCCAGGCCAGTGGGTGGTGTGAGCAAGACCCCCAGGTTGAAGTGCCTTGTGGAAGCACTGTGTCTTGCTTCCCTGTGCTCAGGGCCACAGGACAGGGAAGGTGCACAGATGGAGAGAGTAGGAGTCCCTCACAGGCTGGGAAAAATGAGGCCCATCCCGAGACCTGGGCTGTGGAGTCCTCACTACAGAAAGGAGGCTTTGTGGGCACCTACCAAATGCCAGGCTGGTGCCAGACCTCGCCTGCATGTCCTCATGTGTCCTCACAGGTAGGCCATGTCAGTTGCTAGCTGAGTGGCCATCATGGACAAGTCCCAGTCGCCTAATGTCCTTGTACCTTGGTGTTCTCATCTTTACAAAATGAGAGGTGAGGTACCCATTTGGTAAGGCTGCTTCAGAAACAACCAGGCAGCGCTTAGCGCATGGGCTGCCCACAGGAGTGCTTGAGAGCCAGGCGCCAGCACCATGATCGCGTCTTTCCTAAAAATGTACTCCCACAGGCAGACAGAGCGTCAGCACAATATGTTCTTCAAAGTGTTATGCATCATCATTTTATGGAAAGCAGACACAAACCAAATGTCCAACATTACAGAAATTGTTTTGTATATGATGTTATACCCAAAGGTGGGCAGCCAATAAAAAGGAGGCTTATGATGTTTTATATCAAAATGCTTAGACTCAATTGTTAGGTACACAATGCTAATAAACTAGATAATGAGGCTACAAGTTAAAGTGAACATACCAAATATTAACAGAATTATAGGTAGTATTTGCCCATATTTTTATTATGGTGAAATTTTCAAATTTTTTACAGTAGGCATCTGTTCATTATATAATAAAATATTTGATTTACTTGAACAAAAATAAAAATGAGAACCAGAGAAATATTATGTGGGATGTAAGGCATAAGGAGGGGGAGGGGAACAGGATGTGTAAGGACCAATGGATGTCTTTGGAAGAAGCACCTCTACAATCAGGGAAATACCCAGACAGGAAAGAGTGAGACCCATGCAGAGAAAATAAATTTGAGTTTATAAGGAATACACATGCAGTGTTTGTGGGAAAGAAAAGGAAAGTATATATACACAATGTAAATCTCTTATAATAAATCTGTGAAGATCCAATCAGCTAACGTGATTGCTAGCTAGACCTGTGACAAGTCTGAGGCCCCCTCACAGATGATCAGGTTTTTGGTAAAATAATGATGGGCTTAGCTGGCCATACTCCTTCACCTGTGCAATGCCATCTGATGCCCACCAGGGCAGAAGGAAGCAAGATGCTCAGCATATAGCACGCCTATCCTGACACTTTCTAGCATCTACCCGGTGCTCTCTGAATTTTCCTCTCTACACCTGGATCTCCAGGTCTCCGAAGACATTGCATCCCATTTGTTCCAGTCTTGTTCTGCTCCAATTCCAAGTCTAGCCCCACTCCTCTGGAAAGAACCTAGAATTTAAAAGCTCAAAAAGGAAAAGAAATGATCCCTTAATAGGAACAAATTATGTGCTTGGTGCTGTGCAGGCAGTTGGGGGCCTAGCAGTGAATGAGACAGGTATGGTCTCCTAGAGGTTAAATTAATGTCAAGGTACCTTGTGCCAGGTCAGATACAGAGCAGATGCCTTATGCCTTGAATGAATGAGTGGGATAACTTAAAAATTAGTTTATCCACTGTATTAGAGTTCTCCAGAGAAACAGACCAATAGACTCATGTGTGGGGGCAGGGAAGGGTAGAGGGGGAGAGAGAGAGATTGATTTTAAGGAATAGGCTCACACAATTTTGGAGGCTGGCAAGTTCAAAATCTGCAGGAGAAGTCAGCAGTCTGAACACCCAGAGAAGAGTTACAATTCAAGTTTAAAGGCAGTCTACTGACAGAATTTCCTCTTTCTTAGGGATGTCAGTCTTTTTTTTTTTTTTTTTAATGTAGGCCTTCAACTGATTGGATGAGGCCCACCCACATTAATATAGAGAAATCTGTTTACTCAAAGTTTACAGATTTAAATGCTAATCTTATCTTAAAAATACAATATAGAAACATCTGGAATAGCAGTGCCCAAACTTTTGGCTTCCTTTGGTCACATTGGAAGAAGAATTATCTGGGGCTACACATCAAACACACTAACATTAACGATAACTAATGAGCTAAAAACAAGGTCGCAAGAAAATCTCCTAATGTTTTAAGAATGTGTGTTGGGCCGCATTCAAAGCCCTCCTGGGCTACAGGTTGGACGTGATTGATCTAGAATAATGTTTGACCAAATATCTGGATTCCATGACCTAGCCAAGTTGACATAATAAATTGACCATCACACTAATCTTATACATTTATAGATAAAAACAACAACAATAACAAAAACAAAAAGCAACTTCTTGGAAACACCATGACTTGGTTACAAAGCCTAAACTTAAACTCAACCCTGTGTCTAAGCAACTTCCCTGTTGTGCTCTTCACCTCTTCAATAAAAAGCAAACACTATTTTTTCTTTCTCTCTCTCTAACTTGCCTTTTCCTTGAATCCAGAAGTTGAATTTCCAGAGCTTACTAAAATTCAGAGAACATGCTAAAGGAAGCATCTATTATTCTGATCAATTTTCCAGAATATCCAAAAATATTTAATCAACACACACCAGAGATGTATGCACTGCCCCGCTCGGCCCGTTCCGTGGCTTCCATTCAGCCTCTGACTTACCATCTTTTCACACAACCACAGTTTGATGTCTGCTGTGACCAGGGCTGAATATTGACCAGCTCACTCCAAAAGGATCTGGAATATTTTCCTAAACAGGACCAATTCGTGCCTGCTCGAGACAGATTAACTCTATCCTGGCAAAGGCACATATTAAACTATTAGGTCGATCCTTATGAAACTGCTGATATTTGGCTTGCAGAAACAGCATTTGCATAAAGTTGAAGGAAAACTGAGCTCATCTTTTCCTGGTCTGATCTCACCTTTCTCGGTGTCCTGTTCTCTGTGGAGAATTTCCACTCCTTCAGTGGACAGGAATGAAGGATGCTGTTATTAAAAACAATCTAAAGCGATTTGAGAAGTGACAGCATCTCTTAGAGCAATGAGGTAATGCATCCAGCCTGCCTTCTTTGCCATTTAACATCCTGACAGGAGGCACGGAACGTGAACAAATTGATTGTCCTGTACAAAGTCAAGTAAATAAATAGCAGTGCTTAATGCAATCATTTTCCATATTGCTTCATCAAAACCCATGCAGTCAAAGCCATTTATGAATCATGTAGGTCCCTACCATTGTCATCTTTTCAGCGTGTTGCTCTCAAAGATGCCTGCAGGTGGGGAGAAATAGGAGAGCAGGTGCTAATCAATCTTGAAACTATAATAAGAAATGATTTAGAAGGATGACAGCTTGCCTGAACCATTCCTAAATTCCAAGAGGAAGCCTATGAGGGACTAAGTCATTAATATAGTAATAGAAAGGATGTAGGGGGGTGTTTATTATTAGGGAGTAACTACCTTGGTGCCTTTGTCTTGCTTCAGATTTTCAAAGAGAAGTAAATACACTTTGGAGATAAGTGAACATGTTTAGGACCCAGGCCTAGAGTAAGGGTAGGATAGAAAAAAGTGATTCTCCAATCTAGCTTGTTGGATTTCTTATTTCTCTTCCTTTCGGCCATTCTCAAAGTTCAGATAACAAAGTCCTGGCAAATCAAGCATAGAAAAGACTCTAGATATGACTGGTAGTTAGGCATCTGAGTCATCGCATCAGCAAGTACAAGTAGACCAGAAGCTCTGAGGCATGAGGCAAACACACATGAATGAAATAAGTTCCAAAGCTACAAGAAGCAGACACTATGCCCTAGTGATCCAAGGCCACTCATCCTCCCATGAGTAAAGGATGGGTCCCAGAAGATAGTGACCACAGCATTAATCAGTCTGTGGTATGATGTCAAAAATATAAAAATGCAATGCCTTAATAAAGATAAGTTCATTTTAATTGAAGAAATTTTCCTTTATTATTATTTCCTAGATACTCTAGGTAGGTGGGACATTAAGGGGTCTTCTCTTTTACAGAATTAATAGTGGCTACAGATGGCTATTCCATATGGAGTAGCCTCTCAGGGGAGTCACATCTAACTGAAAGGTTAGGCTATAAAGTCAATACCTAAGGCAAAAACCTTATAGTCTAATCCTTGAACAATCTCTCCATTGACCATTCACATGATGGCTTGCATTGCTTCCTTTTATTTTCTTTATCTCACTCTTAGTTAATGTTTGATATCAGTTTGAATGCAAGTAACAGAAAACTCACTGCTTAAACTCCAAGGGAATGCAATGGCTGTGAAGGTTAAAAGGGAAGAGGGAATCAGGCTTCACTCCCAGGGTGAGGCCCCTTGGGGTGCTTGTCCAGGGGTACCACTGGAAGCTCACAGCAGAACAACACTGCCAACTCAGGAACCAGCCAGCTTTTACTCCATCTCAGGTTTCCAACCAGGCCCTCAGAACACAGAGGTGCAGAAGTTAGTCCTTGAGCCCTGAATTCCTCCCAGGCAGGAGGTATGTCTGGCCTCTGCCCACATCGAAAGTGGCACAAAGTTGATGCTTGGGACTATTTGATGAGTAAATGAACAGCCAAATGTTCACTCTTCTTTGATCACATGTTTTAAAACATGCTACCCCAAATACCTGACACTTCTGCCATCAAGAGGTAGGGTCTATGTCTCCTCCCTTAACTCTGGGCTCTGTGGCTGTTTGACAAGTAGAATATGATGGAAGCTCTGCTATGCCAGTTTCCAGGCTGAGGCCTTAAGAAACTCCTGCCAGGTTTCAATCCTGTCTCTTGGGAGGCTCCCTTGTGGAACCCAGCCACCACTCTCTGCAGAAGCCCCAGGCTCATGGGGAGGAAAGGTGTTTTCTGGATGCCAGCTCCAGCTGAGTCCTCAATTGACAGGTACCATCAACCACCAGACCTGTAAGTGTAGAAGCGTTTTCAATGATCTCAGCTCAGCATCATCTGATTGTAACTTTGCAAAACGAGATGAGCAAGACATGCCCCGCTGAGCCCATCGAACTCCTAGAACTGTGAAAAATAGTGGCAAAATGATTGTGGTTGTGTTTAGCCAACACATTGGTTATACAACAGATAAAGCACAAAATGTGGCTTAAAAATGTAACCTGAGTCCAAGATTCAAGTGAGAGAGCTTTTCGTGGTAGGCAAAAATGTCAACTGGAGGTCCCAGAAGACAGTGCTTACAGACCAGCCTGCTCCATTTAGATCCCAAACCAGCCAGTGGACCATCATGGCCAGAGGCATCTTCTCCAGGTTAACAGAAGATAGCCCATTTCTGAGGTTATAAGGGAGGTATCCACAACGCTAGCACTCCAGATCTACAGGTCCCCACATCTTCCAGAAATGTGTGCTTAGCAACCAAACTCACAGAAGAAGGAAGCATGAGACAACTGACGGTGGGTTGTACATTTGAGCTACAAGTATTACCTCATCTCCTGAGACAGGCACTAATGTGAGGGGGCACAAAGCTGGATGAAGCAGTAGCCACAGTGGCCCTCAAATCAAGGGTCCCTCATCCTTGTGTCCTTGGGCTGTGAGTCCAAGTACACAGTGCCCACTATCCACCAAATGTGACTAGACCCCAGCATGTGTGCGCATGGAGTGGCGGGTATGGTGACAAAGTGGCTGCTCTGCTCCCTTATGTTCCATGACGCCTGCTTCAAACCTAAGATCATGGGCCTTTGGTGAGCAGAGAGTCTTTCTAAGGCTTGAAGGAAGACTCAAAGGACAGACGAGAGAAGGCTTCTTTCCTCAGAGTTCAATCTGTGGTCACGCCCGCCCTCCACAGCACCCTTGCTCTTGCCCTCCACTCACCCTGAAGGAAGCAGGCTTCGCTTCCCAAATGCTGCCTCTTGAAGGAATCATTCCTGTCTAGTTCTTCCCTTTGACAATGTAGGTTGATATCTGCTTTCCCTATCGCCTATCCAATCCCTCAGTAACCCTCAAATATCCATCTTCCACCTAGAGCAGGGTTCTTGACCTTGACACCATTGACATTTGGGGCCAAATAATTCTTTGTTGTGAGGGGTAGTCTGTGCATTCATTACAGGATGTTTAACAGCACCATCTCTACCCACTGTTTGCCCATGTACCCACCAGATTTAACAGTCAAAAGACAAGTGTTCTCCAAAGGGGGAAAGAGGGAAAAATAATGCTCTTGTTTAAGAACCACTGTCTAGAGTAAAACAAGGCTGCCAAGAAAGGTGTGAATAAATGTTTGCTAAGGGAAGGACCAAATGAACAGGGAAATGAATGAGTGAATCATGAATGGAGTGAGTGAATAAATCAATGCCATGGAAAGGAAGCATACCACCCCCGGGTAACTCTGGGTACAGAAAGCAGAGGGCTGCCAGCTCCGAAGCAGTTAATGGGTCAGCCGGTCCTACGGAGGTCCTGAATCCTCAATGGGCTTTTGCTGGCTGTGCAGTTCAATGTGTTTCCAATTAATGAGAAGACTTGCAGATGCCAATGGATTTAATAGGGTCTTAAGAATGGGGCTTTTGATAAGCCAAGCTGAAGAGTGTGACACAGGAAGCTCAGGCACCTCTCTGCCAAGGTGCTGATTCATGCCCTTTGTCAAGTTGAAATTTGGAATGACAGTTTCTCACCTTCTGTTTCCCCAGCTGCCAGCTTCATAGGTTACTTGCTCTGATTTGCCCAGCATTTCTCCTTTCTTGACCTCTCTCTAAGCTGTCACTTCTCTTCCCCTCTCTTCCTCCGTTAAGGCCTTTTTTTGGAGTGCACTGGACTATTGAGTGTTGTTTCTCACTCAGGTAGGATCAGTGAACCTTTGGGCTAAAGGTCAGCAAACTTTCGTTGCTTGGAAGATTAATGCTTTAGAAATCAAGTAACATACTCAAATTATACCGATGCCAAGGGGGCAGATATGGATGGAAACTAAGTGTCCTGGATGATAGAGGCTGAGGTCATTTCAGGTAACTCTGTTGGCCAACAAATCCCATTTTTATAGATGAGGAGATAATCTAGTGTTCATTATCCTATTCCTTAAATATTTACCAAACATCTACCACCTGTCCTGCCATGTGCTAGTTGCTAGGAATACAAACAAAAATAAGAAGCCATCTTCAGTGAGCTCACATGCCTGGCAAGGGACAGAGGCACACATACCCATAATTACAACAAAGAGTAGGATGAGTTATATAGTTCAGAAAGAAGAAAGAATTTGCTAGAGCAACAATTCTCAATTTTTTTTTTGTCTTAAGGCCCTTTTACATTTTTAAAAATTATTGAGAACCCCAATAATAAACTCATTACATGTTAACACAAATAATTATATTTCCAATAAAAATGAGAAGACTGTCATTGCTTTATCATTTTGCAAATCTCTTTATGTTTGGCTCAGTGAAAGACAACTGGATCCACACTTCTGCTTCTGCATTCAATGTGATGTAATATGCTACTTTGGTTGAAGTACATGAAGAAAACCCATGTCACACAGGTAGGCATTTGGAAAAGGGAAAGGCATGGTAGTAGTCTTTTCAGATAACTGGGGGAATTCTCTTTTAATGTTACACCTAAACTCAGTAAATTTATTACAAAGAGGAATCTTAAACCAAATCCATGAAAATTTTGCAATAAGGTTATGTTAAAATACATTCATCTATTTTTGAATTATTCATGCAGCTTTTATCAATGCTTGATTTGGTCACATCATGTATTGGTCATATGTAGGCTGACCAGATGTATCATTTTAAATAGGACAGAAAACAACGGTACTGTCCCATTTCAAATTGTACATGTGGTCATCCTACTGACACCTTGAATTTAGTGACTCATGTGGCAGATAATCAGTACACTGGTATTTTTCAGGTCTTCCAAATGTTGACACATTACATCATACAGTATCAAAAAACTATATTTACAGTCAAGTTTCGGGAAACTTGACAGTGTCTAATTTTCACTTGCAAGCTCAAATTTTATCACTACCAACCAATACTCAGTTATTTTCCCCTTTTTATTTTCAAGAAAATACCTGCCAAATAGCTAAGTCTGAATAGTCATAATTTGTGTGCTGTTGTTCTTTTAAGTAAAAATGATGTCCTATGAAAAAAGTGGCTAGTTCAAGTTCTGACTCAGATGATCACATGAGTGCTTTCCCAGATACAACCATATTTCAGTATGCAATGGGAGCGTTTTGTCTGAGCTTAACCTTTCATCACACCAAAAGGTAAAAGAACATGTACTCAAGAATCGAGAGTTAAAAAAATTACTAACTTCCACTGCTTCATCAAAGACATTCTTAAGTGAAACTGGTCTTGAGTTTTTTTGTTTGTTTGTTTGTTTTTTGGGGGGGTTGTTTTGTTTTCTTTTTAGTGACTTTTGGTAAAGGACAGAATGACCACTAACTAGTATACCCTTTGGTGCCACTGCTTTAATTTTTGCTAAGGCAAAAATGAAGACTACTGGCTTCATAGGCAGGTAGATCCAAGTTTTACCCACTCTCCACCTGAATATCAACACCGTGAAATAAGCAAATGGCATGTAAGCTTTATTATGGAAATAATCCAGACTCTGAAGACCCCCTAAGAGGATCCCCTGGGGTCCATGGAACACACTTTGAGAACTTCTGTGCTATGGCAGCATGAAATTCCTCAGCTTTCTCAACCATCTCCTGAACAACTCCTTTCGCATTCCTACTCAGCCTTGCTTCTGAGATGCCTCAAGAGATTAAACACATCAAGCAAAGAAAACACAAAAGGTGAAACTTGAGGCTAGAAAAACACTTCAGGAAAGACATAGTCTATACTGCAATGTGTGAGCTAAGAATATAGTTGAATTAAGCAGGTAGCTTAATTTAGCTTAAAAGGCAACACTTTAAACACAACCAAATGTGTTAAGACATTGCAGACCTAATTAATATATTTTCTAATAATAATCAGTAGCATTTATTAAACATTTACAAAGGACAGGCATAGTGCTGAGAACTTTGGCTATGTTAATTTGTTTGATCTTTCCAACAACCCTATGAAACAAGTATAATTACCTCCATTTATAGGCCAGGAAACTAAGACTCAGAGAGGTGAAGTAACGTGCCCCATATTAAACAGTACTAAATAAGAAAGCAGGACTGCAATTAGAAACTTGCTTCTGTCTGACCAGAAGCCGCATGCTTAGCCTCTCTGCAGCCCCTTGGGCATGCCTGACCACACAGGCTGAGCTGATGCTGCTCTGCTGCTTGCTGAGGGCTAGATGCTGGCCGGTATCCATGGGGACTGGTCCCTCAGGGCAGATCCAGGCAGAGCTGCTCTCCTCCAGGAAGGCAGGGCTCTGCCACACTTGGAACCCCCTGCGGAGATGGTCTCGCTTTCTGAGGACTCCTGTTCCCTGTATTTGTTACAGAGACAATGGCAGTACCCAACTCCTTGCAAACCATCAGGCCCCTCACTGCTGCTGTCCTTGTGACATATACAAAAATGCCCATCCGCTGACATCCTGGGGAACTGCAATAAATATAGGCAGACCTCCTTTTACTTATTTATTTTTTTAAGTAGTGGTTTGAAAGTGAGACAAATTCGGTTTTAATTAAAATCTCAATCTGAGAAATTCACTGCTTGGAACATTCATTAGACAAAATCTGCCTGCACTCCATACCTGTCCTACTCACTGTAAGTGCAAGCCTCACCCTGACAGTCAGCCTAAGAAAAGTGGAGCCCTGGGAAGATTCCCCGGCCTGGGCTGGGGCAGGGTCTCTGCAAAGCCAACGTGCCCTGTCCTTAGTGCACCCACCTCACTGTCCTCCTATCCCAGGCTTTGGCCAACATGCAGATCAGCTTCTCTCCTCCTTCCTTCTCCCCAGGCCCTAAGGAAAGGACCTGAGGAGCACAGTCTGAGGTCCAAGAGAACAACCAGCCTCAAAGGCGTCATCCATGACAGAGGCAGCTGGATTTCTCCAGATGTAAAAGGCTTCCTCCAAAGAAATGCATCTTGGGAATTTCTGGTATGGAGATGGAGAGGGACCTTCCATGGGAGAGGGCAGGGCATCCTCAGAGGGTCCCAAACCAGAGTTGGGGACACAGGAGATGATGAGGGGTAGAGGGAGAAGATGGGGCCATGACTCTGGGAGAGTATCCACTGTAGGTTTTGGCCCGAGGGAGGCCCTGACCCATAAGCACATCTCATGGAGGTTTCACCCTCTGAGAGATATTTGGGCACAAGAGAGAACCCCATTCTAGTCTTGACTAAGCCTGAACCTGGCTTACTAACAGTTAAAAGATTAGAGAAAAGTACTCCACTGTATTTAGAGGTTTAGATATTCTATATTCTTTGTGCTGTGAGGGTAGGATGTAAATAAGAAAACAAAATTCCAGGAGTTAACTTGTTTAACTCCAATTCAATAGTCTAGCATTTGCTCTTTGGTAATGGGGAGCTGTTAATCTGCTTAAAGAAGAGGCATTAGGGGATGAGTCATGAGGAGTTCTCAGATCAGTTGAAGAATGTGCTTGCTGTTTGGACAGACCAGATAATAAGCAGTACCTTGCCTACCTTGGCGCACCGACCTTGGTGCAAGTGAATTCCCTGAAAGGAAACAATCAGCCCAGTGAAGCTGCCTTACAGACTCAGCAAACCCTGCAAACCTCTGCTCAGTGAGCAAGGCCCTGCCTCCATTGCAGGAGGGGAGTCCTCCTCAGCCAGGGCTGCCCCATTCCACAAACACAATACAAGATGCCCAGCTGAATTTGAATTTCAGGCAAACAACACAATTTGTGAGTGTAAGCACATCCCAAATTTTGCAAAGAACATACTGACACTGAAAAATTATTCCTTGTGACAAGTTCATTTGGGACATACTTATACTAAAAATTATAAAGTTTGAATTTAACTGGGCAGTCTGTATTTTATCTGGTCACCCTATGCTCAGTGTCTCAAATCTTGGGCTTTAAATTGTCACCTGCTTGCCCATGATAGCTGGCAGTCTCGTGTTCTCTCTTCCTTCTCAGAGAGGTGGGCCTACTCGAGGCTACAAAGGAAGGATAAACCAAGCGTTCTTTATGCAAGACTTATTGGAATACCTACATTGAAGAAACCCCATTTGAGGCAGTAGCTCTACAGAAAGGCAAAGACCCCAGCAACAGAGTTCATGTTTCCATAGCCACAGAAGGCTCCTCAGGCCATTTCTTGCTTCTCAACATCCAGAGGACACAAGTAAACCCCAGGGGTACCACACTGTGGTCTGAGAGAAGTAATGGGCAATGAGAATGCCAGGAACTATTCTCTCCAGGGCAGAAACAAGGAGGAAAGAAATTAGAATTGTGCCTACAGAGTTTTAAGTTGTTTAACCAACACACCCACCACTATCTACTAAACATGCATTCCTGTCCTCCGGGTTTACAGACACCCAGGAAAGGAGCCCCAGGCAGTAGGATACATCCCTACCTAGAAGGGAATACTTCACCACAAAAGAAACCCCCCCTGAAGAGAGTCAATAAGTAAAGTCCCAGCTGAGCCTTTCTCAAGGGGCTCTGGACTTTTGCAGATGGATGCTCACAAATCCCCATAAAATTCCATTGCCCTAAGAAGGGGAAGGGATTATAGATGTAAAATTGTTATCAGAAGGATTCAGGTGGATTTCTTCCCATCCACTTCCTCTGTCTCCTCCTCTTCTTTGTCATGCTATTCACAGTAATACAGAGTGCTTTACAGTTTAGATAGAGCTTTCCTGTGCATTGTCTGTGGGCTGGGCAGCGCAGTGGCCTGACTGGGCTGTAACAGGATTCCCTGAGCCTTCACAGCTCCTGCTTCCAGACTCTTCACAGCCACATTCATTGGACTGAATTTCCTCGGCCTCAATCCCTTCTCTTTCCCTTTGACACATGCACACATGTGTGCATGTGCACATGGACGTGCCTGTAGATGCTGATGTGTTTCTACCACACACTCAGTCAAGACATGTGCCTCCAGCTCACCAAATTGCCCCCCAGACCCAGGGCTCAGAGTCTGTGGGTGGCCCTCCCCTACCAACACTGCAGGTCCACATGAGCTAGACACTTCTCAGGACATCATCCTGCAGTGGGGGAAGTAATTCCCTAGACAACTTTGCCTGAGAGAATTCTGGTTTCCTGAAAAAAGTCTTCAAAGACTAACTTGGATTTACTGCACACCTACTATATGCCAGGCCCTGTATGACAGGTGCTTTACAATTCTTCTGGAAGGAAAGTAGTGTGATCCCAGTTATATTGATGTTGAAATTAAGGTTCAGGGAGGAACTTGCCTGAGGTCACACAGCCAGAAAGTGGCAGAGCTAGGATTCAAAGCCTGGAAGTCACATAATTTTATTATTTATAAAGATTTTGTGGGTCAGGAATTCAGACAGAGGTTGGCAGGCTAATTCTGCTCCACGTGACATTGGTCAGGGTCCCTCAATAGTATTCAACTGGTGGGTGCTGGAGGGTCCAAGATGGCCTCATTCACCTGCCTGGGATCTTGACAGGACTGGCCAGCAGGCTGGACTCAGCTGGATCCTGTAGTGTCAGGGTTCCTCCATACGCTCTCTCTAGCACGGTAACTGGACTTCTGACATGGCAGCTCAGGGAGCCCAGAGAACGAGGAAGCAACACATGCTCCTAAAGGCAAGGCCCGGAAGTGGCCAAGTGTTACATTTGCCACACTGTATTGGTCAAAATAGCCACAGACCAGTCCAGATTCAAGGCCAGATGAAAAAAAAGGTGGGGGGGGGGCTTCATCTCTCTACGGGATGAATGTCAAAGAATTTGCTGTCATCTCTGTTCCACCACAGGTGATAAGTAAATCCACAGATGTTACATAAGCCAGGACTTGGCCAGGCTACCCCACTGGAGCTGCAAATGGCCAAGTTGCCCCTCCTGCCTCATTCTGGTGAGGGTGATGAGAGGAATATGCTGCAGGAAGGGGACACACCGGAGCTCTACGACAGTGCTACGTGTTTCTGGGGCTCTGGGACTGAGGGATCTGTAAACAATGATCACAACTAAATAGGGGCAGGGCTTGGTAAGGGGCATGTCAAAATATTCTAACATCGACTAAAGAGTTCCTGTAACTTTTCTTCATAAACAATCTTCCCAGTTAAAGGCTAACGAGGTAGGAAAAAAAAGTGGCCTGATGAAATCTACCCTTCACGCAACACAGATGAATTAGTACCCACTCCAGGCAGACATCAGGGAACCTCCCAGAAATATGGAACCCACATTTCAACCTTGTACCTCTTGACATGCTCAGTAAGGAGACTATTTTCCAAAGTGGACCTGAGATACAATGCATCATTTTAGCTGGTTTATTCACTTCTTTCCAACCATCAAGGGTAAAGCACCCACCACACAGAAATAAGCATTGATGAAGGTTGGGTATGGATGAGAAAAAGATGCTAACCTTGGCCATAGGCAAGTCACCTACACTCTCTGAACCTCAGTTTCCCCTTATGTAAAATGGACTGGGTCTATATGATTTCCAAACCTCTCCCAACATTTTTATGTTGTGAACTGACATCAATGACCTTTTAAAGTAAAATTCATGCAAAGCCATTCTCTTACTTCCTTACATACCTAACAAGTGCTTTTTTGCACAAAACATTTATCCTCAAGGGATATCACCCTGAGGGTTTGAACTTCCTCCAGTTTTCAAGGCCAAGACTACTGAGAATTCTATCAAATCCTTCCAGGAGGCCAGACCCTCATCCCATTGTTCCTTCTGTCTCCTGGAGATTAAAACACTGAGCAGACTTTTCATTTTCCATATGCATCTGAAGTAAGGAGATTGGGTTTCAGAGTGATTTGCTGTACTGAAAACCCCTACTTTGATTCCGGGCCTGAGTTGTTACTCTAGCTCCTCAGCATGTGCTATTTCTCTTATTATGGTGCCTGGTGTGAGGGTGGCAGCATCCTAGCATGCTCTCCATGCCTTGAAAACATGTGATCCCAGAATAACAGCCTATCCATGCCCAGTTACCATCCCCGAGTTTTAGTCCTCCCCATATAGCCCAGCATTCCACTGTCCGAATCAATCAATCAGGGGAGCAGAAAGCTGTCCTAATGGCCACGTCATGACTGTTTGTCAAGCCTGCCACCTACTTTGTAAACTTCTTCAGCCCTGGAGCCCGGCCACCTAAGTCCATTGCTATACCCTTCTACAGATCCCAACTCTGTCTTCTACATTTGGGTTTCCTGTCAGCACAGCCTACTATTCTGGATGTTTCCTAAATAGGTACAAAGAGGCTACTGACCAGAGAGATTAAGCATTGATCCCAAGGTCAGACAGCTGTCCAGGGCAAGATGAGGACTAAGACACCCACAAGCTACATTGTCATGGTGGCTAAGTTGGGAGGCCCTTCCATAGTTCTGAAGGGTAGAACTAATGGTGAAGGAGGCAGTGCCTGAGAGGTAAAAGCCTGCAGATGTGTCCCAATTCCACCACATCCTTGATTAATTATCTCCCTGTCCAATTCAAGCAAGCCCTAGAAGCTTGGCTGAATTGGCCCCAGTCCTCCCTGGCACTCTTGACCCACCCTTTAGTTACCAAACGGGTCTGAGGCTCTCGTGCACTAGCAGCGGTGCGCCATCAGCCTCGCCGAGCTTTTTATGCTGACAGTTTTGTCTGCCTTCCATACCCAACTGTGGGGGTCAGGGGCAGCTTCTCACTCGTGTCCTCAGCATGTAGCCCTGAGCCTGACAGCCACCGGAGAGTACTCAGTGGATGTATGTAGCATCAGTGAATGGAGGGAGAGAGGTGGAGGGAAGGAAGGGTGGATGGCAAGAGAGAGTAATGAATGTGAGCTCCTATGGCGATTTCAATTCACTCATGCCCCACGTTCTTCAAGTCCCATGAGCCAACCTCCCTAGGGACCACTTTTCTTGGTGTTACACAGCGAGTTAGCATGTCACAGAGAGGCCTTCACGTGGCCCAGTTTGACCACTACCACAGACTCATATACTTTGGAACAGTCTATGATTCACGCATCATGCCAGGATGTCTAGAGATGCTAGTGGGGGCAAGAGATGCTAAAACAGTACCTCCAGGCCAAAGGGCACCGGGTCTCCCGCCAGCCCAGTCTTCCCCAGTACCAGGAGCCAGACCCACGTGAATGGGTGTGAGGGCAGCTGTGCTGATGAGTGGCCGGGTCTTGAGTGGGAGACCATGGCCAAACACAGCACCTGCTGGATCTCAACCTCCTCAGTTACCCAAGGATGTGCCCCCTAGGGGGAGGGGTTCTTTGAGACTACAAGATCTCCTAAGTAAAGGTAATTCACTTTCCCCAATTCCATTCACCAAAGCTCTTAATTATTGTAAATACTGGCTTGGAATAAGAGAATTTTCTCTTTTCCCTGTGCAATTTTAGCTTTCCTGTCTGTAGAAGAGGCAGCAAAATCCCAGCTCCATGGGTCAGAAGCCAGTCCCTCTCGGTGGGAAAGGGCAGCAGCCAAGGCCTTGTGGATAAAGAAAACCACAGGCCCCTAACAAGGGTGCCTGCAGGTTTCTCTGCAGCCTCCCCAAGGAGAGAGAGAAGCAAGGGGGCAAGGGAAAGAAGGGGGGGTCGTTTGGCACAACCCAGGCCCCCTCTACGTGAGCAGCAGAACCCTACGGCTCAGGCCATGTGGCTCCAGACCCCAGCAGGGCTAGAAGAATGAGCTCAGAATGTGGCCATGGAAATGGCTCTGAGCTGGCTGCTGGCAGGGGTGCACCTGGGAGGCAGCGCGAATAATGCAGGAGCGCACGGCCTCCTTCTGGGCCTTCGACAATGAGGGACCCTCTCTGTCCTTCTTCAGCTGCACTCGGCAGTCTCCCTCTCAGCTGTCTTCCTCCCTTCTGGCCTTAAGTCCTACTCTGGTCCCACAGGCAGGGTTCATCCCTTAGGGTCCACTCCAAGGGAAGTTTTGAAGGTGCCCAAATAGTGAGATATTGCCTTTACAAGCCAGCTACAGGGCTGGGAGCCCCCATACGCATGCATATTCACAAGCCCCACGCTAGCGACCTTAAAAAGTGCCTGCTGCCAGGAGCCACAACAGCCACCTTGACAGATCACCTGAGCTTGCATGCAAGGCCTCCCTGGGCTAAGCCACACGGAAAGACCTGCCAGGATCCCCGTGGCTGTGACTTGGGGCTGAGCCTCGTCTAGGCACTCTATCATTCTACCACAATCCACCTCCCCAGTTTCCTGCGTGGGGTTTCAGCCTCCAATCCTCCCCCAGGCCGATAGCACCTCCTCTCACAGCCTTCCGAACCTGCCTACAGACACGCAGCCCTCCCACATCATTCCCGGATTGAGCCTTCTGTCTGCACAGGCGCTCCCCCCAGCCCCCGTGAGACCCTTCCAGGCAGACCTGGCTGTCCCTCCCAACCCTCCTGCCCCTTGCCCTCCCCAGACGGGAGGTGCATATTTTATCTCCAGCAGACCATGAAGGTCTGAAGGAGGCAGGCTGATTTATCAGAGACATAACTATACAGTTGAAATTGTGTCAGTATATCTTTGCATAGTGGATTCTGCAGGATGCCCCTATTTCTCTGCTAAATCATATACACTTAAAGTCCCCAAATGCCTAAATATATATTTGTCCAGTAAATCAGCACAGCTTTGAAGTGGCTCATTTCTTTCCTGCCGAAATACAGGATACAGTTGCTAATCTTGTTTTTCTTTCCTTCTCCAAGTAAAAAAAAAAAAAAAGAAGAGCAGAGAAATGAAATTCTGAATAATGAATGTTTAAATATTGACGAAGGTTTGACAGTAATGGTGTGAGAGAGAGCGTGCAACACAATAGCTCCTCTGCTGCAGGATCTACAAAGGAAGGCATTTTGCTAAAACCTTTCAGGCCCCTTCCAGCAACTAAATTCTCTGAATCTGTGACACATTATTGAGCATTCAGGGGCCAAGGCAGAGCACACCGAACTTGTATGGAACCTTCCTGATGCAATAGGCAAGGGCTGGTGATTTATTAGTCTTCATTTCCTGATTCCCTCTCTCAGCCAATTTACAAACAATTCATTCAGAAACAGCAGTTTCTCATTTTTCAAGGATACTGCCCTGGCTTCAGCTATCTCCCATCATCTCAGGAGGATGTGACAACCCATTGTGAATAGGGATTTTACATGTGTGCAAAGCCCTAGAGCTGGGTCTGTTCCAAGGTAAGTTCTCAATCAATGATGATTTCTTTTCTAGAGCCTCAAAACCCTGTGTCAATTGTATTTTTCACAGCCACATGCTCCAGAAGGCTGACAACAATCTCCTCACCTTAGTCTCAGGAAGGTTGAGGATTTTGGGGACCCTAGTGGCTGTGAACGATGGAAAGTCCTAATGGGAGCTGATCTTTCCCTTGGGACACAGGCTGCTCTCTCTTCAAGATGAGCGCTAGCCTTTACTTCTCTGTGTTCATCCGTCTGCCATTAAGTCACAGAGGAAATGATTCCAGAATCAACCCTGATGGTCACGTTGAAAAAAAAAAATTCCCCAGCAGCCCTCTATCCCAACACACACTGAATCCTGCATTGAAACCCAGTGGTGCTCTTACCAGGCACGTCCAACCTGTGGCCCGGGACGGCTTTGAATGTGGACCAACGCAAATTCTTAAAACATCATGAGATTTTTCTGTGACTTTTTTTTTTTTAGCTCATCAGCTCTCGTTAGTGCTAGTGTATTTCATGTGTGGCCCAAGACAATTCTTTTTCAAGTGTGGCCCAGGGAAGCCAAAAGCTTGGACACTGCTGCCTCTTACTCCTCCTTGGTGGTCACTTCAGGTTCCTCTTCCCTGCCCCACTGTGCTGCTCATCAATGTCAACTACACTGAACCCTCTGACTCAAACACGTTGCTCTTTGTACCTCCTGGAGCCCTGCTAAATGACAAATCAATAGTAGAAAAGGTGTAAACTCCTCACGGACAGGAAGCATTGGGAAGAAGACATAGTATACGAAGGTCTGTATACATTTTTGGAGGAAGGAGTAGACACTGACTTTGAGGAATGGCCACAATGTCCTTGCTTCCAAAGAGGCCATACCATCTGCTTGGTCACTGGAACTCCTCAGAGACCCAGTTCTCTGAGGTTAGTCGTGGGCCACGCAGGCAGAGATGCCTCTCCTCCAAACAGATACATAAAACATCAGGTGATTAGAGAAATCTTCTCTAGAGAAATGGAAGGGCATTTCAGAAAGGATCTCTGGATACTGACCCCAGTGAATCCGTCATCTTGCCATGTGACAAGCTGGGAGTGCCATCCATCTATGGATGAGCCACAGCCACTCCCATGGAACGTCCATCATCTTTCAGTGCCACATACACAATATGAACAGATGGCTTTGATACTCAGGTATGTGTTTTAAGCATGCAACATGAAATAGCAAAACCTACCGATAGAAAGGGGATCCAGAGGAAAAAGAAGCAAAGCAGAGAATTAAAGAAAATGTCTAAAATTAAAACAAATATCCTCAGAGAGATGGGAAGATATTACACTCATGTAAAAGGGACAGGATCCTATGAAAAGAAATAGGTTATAAAAAATAAAAAGAAAAGCTCTCCAAAATCAGTAAAATAGTTATATGGTGAAGTTGAGGAAATCATCTACAAAAGAAAAAAATTAGATGATTAATGAGAAAAATATAATTTTTAAAAAATGAAGGGAGACAATCCAGGAGGTCTCATATCTGATTAATGAGAGTTTTAGAAAAAGGTAGCTTATAAAACAGATAGAAAATGGGGATCAAAAAAGCACTAGAATAAATTTTACCAGAACAAAGGACATCAGACTCGAGATTGAAATACCTATGTAGTATGCAGGCAATGAGTATTGCCTGTTGAGTGTTAAAAATAAAAATAAAAATAAAAAAGCATAAATCCCAGGGATAACATAAAAGATCTTAAAAGCTTCCAATGAAGGAAACCAAACCAAGCAGAACACAAAATAAGGAAACTCAGAATGCCATCGAATATTGCAACAGCAGCATTGACAGGTAGAAAACAAATCAGTGTCTTCTAATGATTTTTTAACCTAGAATTCATAACAGCCCATCAATCAAGTACAAGAGTAGAATAATCTTTTTAGACATGGCAAAGATACAAAACATTTACACCCATGCACACTTTCTTTTAAAGAAAATTTCTGAAGGATGTGCTCAATCTAAACAAGAGAATAAATTAATAAAGATGAAGATGTAAAACTCAGGAAGCAGAGGAAGCAACGTATGAAAGTAGCAAAGAAAATTCCTAAGATACTAACTGTGCAACAGGGCTAGAGAGCATGACTTGAGGAGGACAATAGAGGATTCTAGGAAGGAGTTGGGAGATCATCTCACCCTTTTGAGCATTTGGAAATAATATCGGTTACTACCAGATATATTTGATTGGAAAAAATACAGATAATATATAGAACATTAAATAAATGAAAAAATGAGGAAATCATTAATCCCAAATTTTATAAAAAGTATATGAGAAAGAAAACCACCACTTAACTCTACTTGGCTGCACATTAAAAAACAGTTGCATAGCTATAATAATATAAACAATATAGATTTAACCAAAAATGTTTAAATATTGATTAACAAAATAAATAAATATATATTCTATATTGCACACATGTAGCTATCCCAAAGTCATATATAAAAAAACTAAAGCATTACAGATATATAAGCGATACATCAATAGATAGTAAGAAAATAAGAGAAGAAAAAGAAGGTGGAGAGAAAAATAAGAGAAACAGTTCCTCGGCAACCATAAGGGGAACTCAGAAGGCAATATCTAAATTGATATCAATAACTAACATTACAAGTATGTAATTTAAAAAAACACAAGCATATATAAGAAACAGATCAAAGTGTTAAGGAATAGATGGGGTCAGGGAGGTGGGCAAGGAGACTGATATATTTTCATGTTCATACTAGTTGAATTTTTAATCCATTACTTTGACAAAAATTAAAATTAATTTTTAAAATGCAAAGCTGTCATTCCCATAAGTGGACCCACCACAACTTGGAAGAAGAAAGCATTAGTCCAGCCCCTGGTGTGGGACGGAGGGAGGCCACACGCAAAGGGAGCCCCCCAAACACACGTTCTCACACGTTCTCCCCTGGCTGGGAACTGACATTCAGCCTTGTTTCTAACCACGCAGTTGAAAGGTTTCAAAGAAGGTGGCTTTAGCAGATTAGTTGGAATTCTCCCTCTTTGGGATTAAAACAGAAGAAGTAAAAGTTGTATTTTCACAACTATAGCCACACTAGGGCCCTGTTTTCATTCTATCACACAGTTTGTGACATGAAAATAAACAATACTGGAAAGGTGGTGTTTCTGTGTTTTTCCCAAGTATCTTGAGATGAAGTTGGGCAAAGGGTATGCAGCCAAACTATTTTCACACCATGCCTCGACTGAGTCTCACACTTCTTTGCATTTAGATGGGATTTTCATCACTGCCTGGTGTTAGAATTGACTAGGTAGAGACTACAAGCTGATAGCTCCGCTCAGCCATCATTAGTGTGTGTGGCCTGAACAAAGTGTCGGCAGGTTCTGGAAGGGCTGATCTCATAGCTAAGGTTGCAGAGGGGCCATATTTTCAACGTGGCCCAGAATAAACTAGTTCATTGGGCATCCCAAATTGCAGGCTGAACCAGTGATATATTCACCTGAAACACCAACATAGATGTTAGAAACAATCCCCCTAAGAAACAAGAATAATTTTTAAAAGAGTTTGAATATAAAAATGCACAGAGTGAGAATATTCACAACAGAGGAGAAGGGTGTAAATTATCGCTGGCTAGCACTGCCTGACACAGTTTCTCCCAGATTCCCACGAAAAGACAAGTAAAAACTAGACAAGGAAAACCTCAAAAGCCACTAAATTAACTACAATTTGGCAGAGTGTTAAAACGTGGAGGGACTTCTACCAATTATAAAGCCATAAGAGGGGACTGAAAAACACAAACTGAGGCACACGTACACTTCTTTGCTTGAACTAGAGCCCAACAAAAATAAGATAGAGATGTTGTATTCCTGTATCTGAGTTTGAACACAAGTGCATGCCACCCACTGCTGCAGAGATCCCCCACAGTGGATAATTTTGCCCCCTAGGAAACATTTTACAATGTTTGAAGACATTTTAGGCTGTCACAACTTGAGAGAAAAGCATGTTCCTGGCATCCAGTGGGTAGAGGCTAGGGATGCGGCTAAACATCCTACAAGGCACAGGATGGCTTCCACCAAACAAACAATTATCTGCATCAAGATTGTCCAACCCAAGGCCTGCAGGTGGCCGGGACAGCTTTGAATGTGGTCCAATACAAAATCATAAACTTTCTTAAAACATTAGGAGATTTTCTTGTGATCTTTTTTTTTTTTAAGTTCATCAGCTATCGTTAGCGTTAGTGTATTTTATGTGTGGCCCAAGACAATTCTTCTTCCCATGTGGCCCAGGGAAGCCAAAAGATTGGACATCCTTGATCTGGACCAAAGTGTCAATAGTTTTGAATATGAGAAAAACTACTGTACTATATGGGAGATACAGTTTAAGGCAATGAGAATACCTATTCTCCCATCATACTGAATTTCTCTCACTAACACACACACACACACACACACTTAATACCTAATATGTTAGGTTTGAAGACCTTAATATTGTTATCTACAAATATTCAATCAGAGGAAAAGCACAACAAAACAAAATATAAAGCAAGAACCAACACAGGACTAAGTTTAGACCACCTCTGCGACAATACAGAGGCAAGAACAGAAGACATTAGATGCCCACCGAGTGTTGCAGAAAATGGTTGTGGCCAGAAGTTTTATACTTAACCAATACATTGTGTAAATCTGGAGCAATAAAGACATATAAAGACATGAATGAACTCTAAACTTATAACATGTATTATTTGAAAAAGAAAATACCACTTGAAAACACACTCCACCGGACTGGACGGAGTGATAACTCAAAATGAAGAATTCAAGAATGGGAAAGCTGGAGGTGAGCGATAAAACCCATTTAAATATAAAGTTCTCTATATTATTATTGTAAATAATGAGAATGAGGGGAAACAAATTTTATAAGTAATAAGAAAGAGGATACAAGCACAGACACAGCATTTTCTTCTAGTTCAAAAAAAAAAATCTCTCAGTATAGCACTGTGCTAATGAATTTAAAAAGCTCAGCAAATTGAACAGTTTCCCTGGAAAATGTAAATTATCAAAAAACCTTCTATGGACAATTATATGGGTAAAATTTTTAAAAATCTACCAAAGAGGGTTTTTTTTTTCAAACACTGAAGAAACAAATAATTCCATGCTATATTAACCATCTCATGAAAATACAGAAAATATACTCTGTCTCAAGCTTGTCTTGTCTAACCCGCAGCCTGTGGGCCACATGTGGCCCAGGATGTCTTTAAATGTGGCTCAACTCAAATTCATAACCTTTCTTAAAACATTACGAAAATTACACATAGACCTTTTTTTAGCTCCCAGCTATTGTTAGTGTTAGGTATGTTTTATGTGTGGCCCTAGACAGTTCTTCTTTTTCCAATGTGGCCCAGGGAAGCCAAAAGGTTGGACACCCCTCTATCTAGTTCATTTTGTGAAGTTATTAATAGTAAAACTTATACCATATGTGCCAATATACTAAAAAACAAAAAGGGAAACTTACATATAAATATAGATGTGAGCACTGTAATAAGAGCATTATAAAGCAAATATAACATTCATCATGGCCAACTAAGGTTTATTCTAAAAATTAAAAATATGGTTTTATGTTTTTATTAATATTAATCAAAACCTAATGTCAATTGAGCAACACGAATAACAATATGCTCATCT
Organism: Lyroderma lyra; assembly: GCA_004026885.1. Taxonomy (NCBI): domain Eukaryota; kingdom Metazoa; phylum Chordata; class Mammalia; order Chiroptera; family Megadermatidae; genus Lyroderma; species Lyroderma lyra. The sequence continues at coordinate 248,459 of PVJL010000842.1, forward strand.
CAAAACATACTGAATATATTCTTCTTCACTATTCTTTCAAGTATATATACATTATTTTTCTTTCTAGTTTTCTACTTTAAACCTACACTGTTCTTAATAATGAAACAACTGAAGTCATTTCCATTAAAATTAGGAATAAAATGAACAAGTTCCTTCTCACTAATGTTTTATACTTTTCTGGAAGAGCAGGCCAAGGCAATAAGAAATGAAACAGAAATTAGAAATGTAACTATTAGGAAGGAAGAAAGAAACAATCATTGCTTCAGACAGTATGATTAGGAACATAGAAAATTGCAAAGGAAACAACTGGAAAATATGTTATAATTAGAAAAGAGGATTCAAGAAAGTAGACCATTATAAAAGAAGAGAAAAAAAAAAGAGGCTTCTTTAATGCCAGAAATAACCAATTTTAAAAATCTGCTTGCAAAAGCAATAAAAAACATCAAAAGCAATCAAAGACATCAGAATAGCCCTAAATTGTGGCACCAAGATGAAGAAAATTAAAAACATTACTAAAATATATAAATAAGATTTGATAAAATGGGGAGGCATGCTCCTAGATCGAAGACTGAATGCAATCAATTTCCAAAATGATACATAAGTTTAAAACATGACTAGTAAAATTACCAGCACTTGATTGGTGGTGGGGAAAAGGCATTGTTAAAGAGAAAGAATTTTGACCAAAAATATTCTAGAATCTTCTGTTAAAATTTATGGGCAAAAGAATTAAGAAAGTCTGTAAAAAAATAAAGAGAGATAACTTGCAAATCAGACTATACCCTATTTTACTACTGTTAGAAAGCACAGCACTGATGTAATCATCAATAAACAGGACACTATAACAGAGAGTCTTGAATAAATCCAAGTACATTTACGAAATTAATAAATGACAAAGGAAATTAGTAGGATAGAAATGCACTGGGACAATTGGTTATTGGAAAAAAATTAAATAGACTCTCACTCTATTACTATTTACTAAAATACACATCAAGTGGATCAAAGAGTTAATATAAAAATAAAGCCATTTAAAACAGGACCACATCGGGTTCCCTGGAGGTGCAGTGACTAGGCTTCAGGCTCTCACCGCCACGGCCTCGGTTCGATCCCTGCTCAGGGAACGAACTCAAAATAAATAAATAAATAAAACAGGACCATATTGAGATTAAGATTCAGGGTGGCAAATTAGGTAAAAACGGTTTCTGCTTTCTTATGTGAACACATGAAAATTACAACTGAGTTACAGATCAACCTGGAGAACCACCTGAAGACTAGCTGAATAGAAGTTTTATAACTAAGTATAGAAAGAAGAAGCTGCATCTGGACTGGTAGGAAGGGAGAAAAAAAACAGGCTGTGCCTTAATCTTTGTGTGGCAGGTGAAAATCAGGAATGATATCTTAGCTATGGAGGTTACCCTCAAAAGAGCAAGGTACCCTAGTCCCACCTCAGGCTTCTCAGCCCAGAGTACTGATGCTGGGAAGAGGAGTCCCACAACATCTGGCTGTGAAAAACAGTAGGGATTCTGACTGTAGGAGTGTTGGGCAGAAAGCTTCAGGAAACCCAGACATACTCTTAAAGGACCCACACAGACTAACAGGCACTTACCCTGGGCTCTGGCCAAGGGACAGTGACTTGGGGGGTGTCAGAGACATACCAGGGGCAGACTGAGGTGTGTGGTTTTAGGGTGAGAGCTGGAAAATAACTGCCATTTTCTCTGTGTGGTATCCTCCTCTTGTGCAGCCAGCAGGCAGATGCCATCTTTCCTATGTTGCGCCTGCCCTCCACACCCATGGCCAAATCTGAATCTGAATTAGTCTGGTGAGCTTGGCTCACTCCACCCTGGTGATTCACTAAGACTCTGCCATATCCAACTCCATATCACTCCAGGATTTATTAACGGCTGAATTTATGGGAGCCAGCAGGTGGCAGCAGACATCAGTGTTACCTGACATTTTGAGGAGCTACCCAAGGTCCAGAACTGGCACCGGTTAACAGCTGTCCTCGGTCCACAGCATGGCCTCTCACGTGTGTCTCCAGATTTAGCCCAGGCAGTGAACAAACACAAATTGCTTTGTAGCACCTATCAGGTACTCTTAGTTAGTCATAGAGAGTGGGTGACTTGGGTCTCCACCAGAGCCCTTTCCAAGAGGCCCTAGAACCAACATATTTAAAAGCTGGCTTCAGATCACAGCAGGGCACTACCCAATTAGCCCCACAAGTGGCACACACAAAGGGTGGTCTCACTAGGCATGAGAGCATGCTGAAGTGAATTCCACTCAGTGGTATAAGCCCCCCTCACTGCAGTCTGTAAACTGTGGATGTGTCCAAACCCGACAGCCAATCAGCCTGAGGATCAATTCCACCCACTGATGTGCCAATAGCAATCAAGGCTCAACTATAACAGGAGAGCATACACAACCCAGAGCAGGTAACCAGGGAGACCATGCCATTGGGCTACACAAGGCACCTACTACATAAAGCCACCTGGCAAATAGTGAGAGACACAGAAGATCGACCGAATGCATAGAAACAAACACAGAGAGACAGCCAAAATGAGGAAAGAAAGAAATACCTCCCAAATGAAAGAATAGGATAAAACTCCACAAAAGGAACGAAATGAAATGAAGGCAAACAACCTACTAGATACAGAGTTCAAAACAATGATTATAAGGATGCTCAACGAACTTAGTAAGAATTTCAATAAAGAGATAGCAAGCATCAAAAAGGACATAGAAAAGAACCAGTCAGAAGTGAAGAATACAATAACTGAAATGAAAAATGTGCTACAAGGAATCACCAACAGACTAGATGAAGCAGAGGATTGAATCAGAGAGTTGAAAGACAAGGTAGTAGAAAACATCCAATCAGAAAAGAACAGAAATCCAAAAATTAGAATGGTTTAAGAGACCTCTGAGATAATATTAAGTGTAATAATATTCACCTCATAGGAGTACCAGAAGGCGAAGAGAGGGAGCAAGGGGTCGAGAACCTAACTAAAGAAATAATGACTGAAAACTTTCCTAATTTGGGCAAGGAAATAGACATATAAGTCCAGGGAGCACAGAGTCCCAAACAAGGTGAGCCAAACAGCAAGTCACACTGTAATTAAAATGGCAAAAGTTAAAGACAAAGAAAGAATCCTAAAAGCAGCAAGAAAAAGGTAACCAGTAACTTGTAAGGGAGCTCCCATAAGAGTATCAGCTGATTTCTCAACAGAAAGTTTGCAGGCCAGAAGGGATTAGCACAAAGTACTCAAAGTGATAAAATGCAAGAACCTACAACCAAGACTACTCTACCCAGCAAGGTTATTATTTAAAATAACCTTGGACAAATAAAGAGCTTCCCAGACAAGAAAAAGCTAAAGGAGTTCATCACTACTAAACCAGTATTACAAGGAATGTTAGAGGGAAAAAAATCAAAATTATAAATAATAAAATGGCAATAGCTACATATCTATCAACAATTACTTGCATTGTAAATGGATTAAATGCTCCAATCAAAAGACAGAGGAGGGCTGAATGGATAAGAAAACAAAACCCTTATGTATGCTGCCTACAAGAGACTCACTTCAGATTGAAAGACATGCAGAGACTGAAAGTAAAGAAATGGAAAAAGTCCTTTCATGAAAATGGAAACAAACAAAAGCAGAGGTAGCAATACTTATCTCAGACAAAACAGACTTTAAAACAAAGGTTATAACAAGCAACAAAGAAGAGCCAAGGAATCCCACTTCTGAGTACTTACCAAAGAAACATAAAACGTTGTTTCAAGGGTGTGTGTGCTTCCATATGTTTATTGAAGCACTGTTTACAATAGCCAAGATGTGGAGGCAGCCTGGGTGTCCACTGATGGATATGGATAAAGGAAAGGTGGTACATATATACAATGGAATATTGTTTAGCCATGGAAGGGAATGGGTTCTTGCCATTTGCAGCAGCATGGCTGGACCTGGAGGGCACTGTGCTGAGTGGAGTGTCAGACAAAGACAGATGCTATGAGATTTCACTTACATGAGGAACCTAAAGAACAAAATAAACAAGCAGAAAAAAACAGACTCATACAGAGAACTTTTTGATGGTTGCTAGATGGGAGGGGGATTAGGGATGTGGGTGAAAGGAGGAGAAGAAATTAAGAAGTACAAATTGAGTGTTGTAAAGTAGTTTGGGGGATGTATAGCATAGGAATATAGTCAATAATATTGACATAACTATGTATGATGTCAGATGGACACTAGATTTGTTTGAGTGATAAATGGGAGGAGTTTGGGGGACAAGATGAAAAAGGTGAAGGGATTATGAAGCACAAATTAACAATTACAAAATCGTCATGGAGATGTAAAGTAAAGCATAGGGAAGATAGTCAATGATATGGTAATAACTATGTATAGTGTCTGCTGGGTACTAGACTAGTCAGGGGGATCGCTTCTTAAATTATATAAATATCTAACCACTATGCTGTACACCTGAAATTAATATAAAACAATGTCAATTGAAATTGAAAAATTAAAAAAGGGCAGAAAAGGTGAAGGGGAATAGGAGACCCAAATATCCAGGGGTAAAACAAATAAGTCATGGGAACATAATATACAGCATGGAGAATATCACAATAAGATTGTGATAGCGTGGTATGGTGCCAGATGGGCTTGTCATAGTGGTCACTTCTTTTGGTGCATAAATGTTGCATAACTATAGTGTGCCTCTGAAACTAATATAATATTGTATGTTAGCTCTATTTTTTAATAAAAATAAAAAACAGGACCATATCTACATATTATGTTGAGATTTAAGTATTTAATGTTTTAATGAAGCAGTTAAAAATCTAGCAGAAAATATAGTTACAAACATAACTGAAGGACTTTTAAGCACATAGGCCCTCAGAAGGCAGTGGGTAGATCACAAATGGAAAGCTCAAAACAGTCAGTGCATAAAAATTCAAAGTTTCTACTGTTAGAAATCATAAGCAAAATTTAATGGCAAATTGAGGTACTGAGACATGCTACAACCTTGAAAATATTCTGCTAAGTGAAAGAAGCCATTTACAGAAGAACACATATTATATGACTGTATTTATATGAAATGTCCAGAATAGGCAAATCCATAGAGACAGAAAGTAGATTAGTGTTTGCCAGGAGCTGGGGAGGGTGGGAAGTTGAGGTGAAACGGGGAATGACTGCTGATAAGTAGGTTCCTTTTTAAGATGATAAAAATGTTCTAAAATTGATTGTGGTGATGGTTGCAAAACTCTATGAATATTCTAAAAACACTCTGTACACATTAATGAGGTAAATTGTGGGACATACGAATGATATCTCAATAAAGCTGTTATTAAATTTTTAATGGCAAATAACCAACTGGGAGAAATATCTCTAAAATATTGGGCAAATATTAATAATCTTGATATATAAGAAACACTTAAGAAACAATACAAACACCCAGTTGCAAAACTGGGCAAAATCAATGAACAGACAATAAATGACTAAAAACTAATGAATAGAGTTTACTCTATCTGGTTAGCAGAGATTTAAGAAGCAGTAATGCTCAAGGCAGAAGAAGGAGCCAGACAAGGACATTCTCATCTACTCTGACAGAACCTTATCTGGAGACCTTGTTGGAAAGCAACTTGGGAACAAACATTGAGATCCATTACCAAATACATACCCCTTTATTCCTCATCTAGAAATTGGTCCACAAGAAATACACACAAAGTGCACAGGATTTATGTATGAGGATGTTCACAGCATCATCATTTGTGGATATTTATAATATGCACAAATTAGAATGAACATAAATGCTCAAAAAGGGAGAAATGGTTAAATAAATTATGAATCAGCCTCAAGACTATTATGCGGCCATTAAAAATGACATTCTCAAATAAATTTAATGACAGGGAAAATGACCACAATGTAATGATCAATGGATGAAGGGTATCAAATTGTTTACCATAGCATCCCATACACATACACATACACATACAATCCTAACATGAAATACACCAAAGGTTGGCAGAAATGATCTCTAGATGATGCCAGTCTGTGTGATTTTCATTTTTATCTTTGTATTTCCCATATTTCCATGTTTTCTACAATATACATATTTTATTTCTGTAATTTTAAAATTTAAAAATGGTTTTTTCTGGAATATTCCTCTATATATATATGAGGTCAGATAATTACTTAGCAAACACATCCTAGAAAAAAATGCTACATACCTCATTGTTGGTCACCTTCGAGGTACTCCCCTTGGGAAGCTATGCACCAACACCAGCACCTAGTCCACCATTCAAAGCAATTTTGGAACTCTTTCTGGAATGGCCGTCAGAGTTGTCATCGTACCCAAAATCTGACAGTTAAGTTCACAACTTGCCACCATGTGCTTATGTTGGCATCACTGTACAAACAACTCAGTAAATATCCAGCTATGTAATATGAAAAATACAGGCATTTGCAGCTGGATTTTTTTTCAGACAGCGTGTGTGTGTGTGTGTGTGTGTGTGTGTGTGTGTGTGTTCCAACAGAAGTAACGCCCTTTTTAAAGTAGTTGTTAATATAGTAATGATATTGTTATGTTACAGAATTACATGCTTATGATTTTGTAAATTAAAAAAAGGGCATTATTTGTGCTGGACAATATATATACCAGTGGTGCCAAAAAATGTATACATATTTTAAGCAAGGTTATCTATGTATTACTTTTCAAAGTTGAATTGAATTATGGTACCAATGTGTAGTATGACATTCGCTCTAAAGATGGCATTAATCAAATAAATGCTAGCATCACCATGCGACAGGCAGCACAGTCAAAGAAAATGGTGGCAGCACAGTTGTTGTTCGAGGAGCACAAGACCACGTTGAAGTGGTATTTGAAATTTGAGAACGTTGTTTGAGCTTCCCCCACATTCTCCTGACTTAACACCCCTTGACTTCTACCTATGGAGGACCTTAAAGGACATGGTGTACCGTAGAAAACCGGCTACACTGGTGGTACTTTGGGAAGAAATTGAAACAGCATGTGCAGCGATACAAGTGGACTCTGGTTAATGTTGCTCAAGCAGTAGTTCACCGTAATCAGGACTGTCTGGACACTGATGGTAACCACTTTGAGCACCTCTTGTAATTGCAGAAATCAAACGTGACTTGTATTCATCTTTTGTTATCAATATATATTGAGTATTACCATTTTAATACAGTTTTTTCCTTTCTTAAAATGTGTATACATTTTTGGCACCCTGTGCATAATATATATATATAATATGTGGGGGGGGGGTGTCTGTGTATCAATATCATAGTAACAGAATACTAGTTATCAGAGGCTGGGACACAGCAGGAATGGGGAAATAAATGTAGAATGGCAGCTGCCAACGTCTGGGGGCAGAGAGTTATGAGAAGCTCTCATTTAATGGGTATAGACTACAGTTTCAATTTTGCAAGATGAAAAATGTTCTGGAGATGGAGAGTGGTGATAGGACAATTCAATTGTACTTAGTACCACTGAATTTTACACTTAAAAATGGTTAAGATAGTTATGTGTATTTTACCATGATAAAAAAGAAAAAGAATGTCTCATGGTGGAATGTCAGATATCTGGAAGAGCCCTGAAGCCTACTGCTGTGGGGCAGCCCCCTCCCATGCTGGAGCTGAAGGCAGGGGCCTCTAGGTATTTTGCAGCACTGCATGCAGAGCTCAGCTGGGCAGCCTGTGATGGTTAGCCCTTGATAGAAAAGCAAGATCTCTCTGAACACACACAGACTCTCAGACTCAGGGCCGCCTCTGTCCCCCTGCCCGCCTCTGCCTCAGCCTCTCCATGGCACAGCCTTGGCCTGGAATTTCTGCCCCTCTGTCCCCAACAGCTGACAAGATGCACTCTTGTCCAGCATCAAGGAGGTATTGAGGTGTTCCCTTAAAGCCCATGTATAATCCCTGTCACAGAGTGGTACTCAAAAAGTGTTAGGAAATTGGTCTTTAAAGGAAATAAGCCCCGCCTTGTAGTCAGCAGCTACTAGGCTAGTGGAATGAGATGCTATTCATGTCCTGTGCAGCTCATGGACTACTGGGTCACAGGAAAAGGCAGATCCCAGGACACAGGACAGACAGTGGCCGCAGTGTACACAGAGGTTTTGAGAATATGCTTGGAGGAGAAAGGCGACATCTGAGCTGCTCATTGAAGAAGGGAAGAAGGCCATTACAGAAAGAATGCAGCATTCCAAGGTCCTCTAGGCGGGAGGAGTGTCAGGTGGGTTGTGTAGATTAGGCTCCCAGAAAGTTCCCCAGAAGGTTGGTCCTTGCTCAGCACGCCCATCATAGTAGCTGAAAGGCCTTCTGGCCACTCATCAGCACGGTCTCTCAGAGGATCTAGGCTTCCACAGGTCTACATGGGCAGAGTGTTGTGAGGATGGGGATCATTGCTGCTGGCTTGGACATGCAAACACCCCTAATGGCAGGGGTTTCACAAAGCCTGTCCACCTGTCCAGGCCAAGTTTTCACATCACCTCTTCCCTCACTGCTTCTCCTCCTTCCCCTGTCCTCCCCAGGGTTCTCCTTACACCTCACCTCTCAGCCCACCGTTTAACCAAAATATATTGAGTGAGGACAGTGGGCCAGGCCCTGTGGTGGATACCTGGGAATGCCACAATAAAGAACACAGTCCTTGATCCCAGCTTTCTCTGCCTCTAGTAGATGAGACAGACAAAAGAAATTGTGGTGCCAAGGCCCAGAGCACAGACAGGGACAGTCAATTCTGCAGGAAGGCAAATGTGGAAGGCTGCATAAAACAGGGTGGATGGGGGTGCCTGCAGCCATGGCAGAGAGGCTTCCTCGGTGCCCCCACCCCCCAGGACCAGCTGTGGGGCACATGGGGGTGGGCATGGGAAGCTGACAATGGTCTGTGCAGGTACCTGGGACACCTGAGCATGTAGCTGCAGCCATACAAAGCCTGCGTTAGGTTCTGCTGCCAATTCCACCTCATAAGCCCCTGAACTTAAGATTCATCAGAGGGTTCTGGCTGCTGGGAAATAATGATTTATTCTGTCTCTCCCTCACACACACTCACATTTGGCCATGCTTGGTTCTCCGTTTCCTACACATTTAATTACCTCAGGATAAATCTGATTCCCCCTCTTGGAAAATCTCTCTTTTGTTTCCTTTTAATGTTCCTTTTTCACATTACATTTGACAAAGTTGGGAGAGACAACCAAGACAGATGAGCGCAGAGGGTAGGAGAGCCAGAGAAACCAGCGGGGCCGCCAAGGTGGGTACCCGGATGACGTGGCTGCCTCAGCGCTCTGACCAGAGCTATACATTGCAAGTGCCCTGTACTTACATTTCATTCAATAACAAATACTTACTCACATAAAAATAACTTACTTTCATTCTGGGGAAGGTGAAGCCTAAATTTAAACAATCTTTCCCAGCCTGCCTGAGGAAAAAGCCTGCCAATTCTGCCTCCTCCTCCCCTACAAGCTCAAGATCTTCATCGCTGCTGGGAGAGGGGGCAGGAGTCACCGCTAACTGGAGCCCAGGCCAGTGGGAGGGCTGGCTGAACATCTCTGGAAGAAGAAAATACTCCTGGCCAGAGTCCCGAGGCATAAGCATAACAGACATTCTTAAGGCAAAGACAACCAATGGATGGGATGGTAGCCATGCTTATCTAGTGACATTCCTAATCTGATCTTGAAAGAACAGGAAAAATAAAACTATTAATGTCCCCTGCAAATGGAAGGAGCCTGAGCTCTGGGAGGGAAGAGCCTTCCATGAAACCTCAGGCATGGGCCTGAGAGGGGAGGACTGTGTCCCCTCCTGGCTTGCCAGATCCTGGGTGGGACAGATTCTGGGCTTGATTTTGCCCATCACTCATGGGCTGGGTGGCCACGGGAAGGATAAGAGGATCTTGTCAGCCTCAGTCCCCTCACAGACTCTCCTTCTGTTCTGACTCCACTGCATCCAACTCTCCAGATACACTGGCCAGGGTAGCGGTTGTCATGGTTATTAGTATCATTACTTCTCTTAAGTCAGATCATTTGTTCCCCTCTTCCAAACTCTCCAATGGCTTCCTTCACACTTGGAAGGGGGAAAGCATCCACCCAAGCCTGTTCCTCTGCAAAGGCTGATTTATTGGCAAATGGTGACCAAACCCACCAGTCCAGCTCCTTGGGTGAAAGCCCTGTGCACCCATCATACTATGTGCTGTAAGTGCATGTCTGTGTTTTATTGGATTGCAGGGACTGTTGGCAGGAAAAACTTCAGTATGGCCAAAACGTCCTTTTTTCATAATAGATGTGGCACCTGATCACTTCCAAGTGGGGGCCCCACAATCTCCAAAATCATCCCCACCTTTACCCATTTAGGATGGGGGCATGATGGTACTGAATGGGAGGTGGGTCATCCTCATTTATCAAAAAGGAAAGTTGAGAGCAACTTACAAGCCCTGCACCACCTGACCCTCGTCTGCTTCTCAGACCTCCTCTGTCCCCTCCACTCTGCTGCAGCTACCCTGCGCTGGTCCTTGACCTTGCCAAGATCTTCCCAACTCAGAGCCTATGTACTTGCTGGGTCTTGTGCTCAGAATGCTCTTCCCACATACCTACGCATGGCTGACTTCTCACTGTTCTGCCCTCAGCTCCGGTGTCACTCCCTCAGAAAGGCCTTTGCTGACAACCCATGAAGCTCAGCCCCGGTTCCAGGCACTCTCTCTCTCTCTTCCTTCCTCGTTCTTGTCTCAAGCTGAAATCCTTGTTGAGCTGTTGCTGAGCCCCTCACCCACCAAAGAGGAGTGTGCTATAGGGGAGAATGGGGTTGAGACCTGCTCTTTTCTCCAGGGACATAGCCAAAGGTCAGATCCATTCAAACGAACAAAGAAACCACTATGGGATTCTTGCTGTAGATGTAAATCAAGGTTGTGGCTATATTTGGGGTCTCACCTTAAAGTCAAGCCCCAACTCCTAGGCTCTGAACTTGGCCCAACCAGCCACAGAAACAGCAGCCAAACCCAGCACTTCTTTCTCATGGTTTACCTCCTCCTCATAACCTTTTCTTGGTTCCCCCTTGGAGGGCCACACCAAGAAAAAAGAAACTCAGAACATTGTTTCTTAACAGTGGCAGTTCATGGGAAAGAATCACCTGAAATTCTGAAACTGCCACTGTCCACACCCCACATCGGCCGATTCAGTCAGCATGGCAGGGGAAGTGTAGGGGCTGGCACCAGTGTTTGTTTGAAAGCTCCTCAGGCCTTTCTCAAGTTCAACCAGGTTAAGAACCCCTGGATCAGTGCTTTAGGGCTGTGTGTTACCTTTTGATTGGGAAAGATCCCTTTCTGCTCCTGGGAACATGCCAAAGGCCATCGGGTCAGTGTGAGCAGCCAGGGCATCTGAGGGCCCAGCAGACAGGCACCAAGTTGCATAGCAACTTTAGGGATGGAGGAGCAGGCACTGGACAGCAGCAAGAATGGCACAGAAACTGGGAGGTGGGAGCTAAGGCCCTGCCCACCGAGGGATGTAGTCAGGCTCTGAGCCAAAATGGGATGGCTATGTGAAGAAGGAGTCAGGACCAGAGCCTGGGTGCCACCTCTGGGGTCCCAACACCCAAACGCATCTGCAATCCTTTGTTTGCAGAACCTGGCAGCTCAATGTCCTTTTGCCCCTAAAGACAAGGGGTAAATCTGTGATTAGCTGTGACCAGTAACTCTCTCCTTTGTGAGGTCTATTAAATAAGAACACAGAAACTAAAAGAAATAGCTATCACAACCTATAAAAGAGTGGATGATTTGTGCCAGCATGAAAGCCAGGCTCCAGGTGAGCTACTATTGTTGAATGCCAGGGCCGTGCTTGACACTCCACAAAGGCCTGCTGGGCACCTGCTCCGTGAATGAATGGCACATGCTCCTACCAGGCAGGCAACCTTTAAAATAGGAGCCATTTGGAACAGTGATCTGGAAGCTAAACAGCCATGTCCCCACCAGCGCCCAAGCTGCGTGAGGGCACATGTCTCCCAGTGTTTAGCACAGTACTTGCCACCAGCACACACTCAGCCATTGACTGGATTATGAATGGACACATCTCAATTCACTCAATAGTTATGGCCTTGTTGCTAGAAGCACTCCTCCCCTAAGAAATGCGTGGTTAGCTCAAAACTCAGCACCACTCTTGTATCAGTGAGGGTTCCACAGCTGCAAGCAACAGATAGGGACTGTGGTTTCATGAAAACAACAAAAACTGAAAAGAGAGGAGGAAGGATACCTTTTAGAAAGGTATGGAGCAGTGCTCTAAATCACTGAAAAGGCTGAGGCAGGAGACAAGGCAGCCTGGGCTCCAGAGCCCGGGCTGTACCTCAGGAAGGGCCTGGATGTGACTAGACATTCCCAATGGCCCACTCTCCAAACACACGATGCAAATGCATCAGCTGGGACTCAACAAGGCAAATGTCCCAACTCCCTGAATCTTCAGGAGGCGGGCAGAAGGACGATAATGGCCCTTCAGTTTTCCTGCCATTCTTCAGATGGACACATCCTCAACAATTTGAGCAGAATGAAGTGCTCAGATCCTGAGTATTGCCTCCTACTACCACCAAGTGTATCTACAACACAGAATCCCACCTTGAACTTTCAGATTGACTTTATTCCATCAGACTACTTTCTAAGTACTGAATGTAAGTAGGAATAAGCTCTCTTGCTTGATGTATAATTGAGTCTGTTTTATAATCTAGTGTTTACAATGTGCTAAATCTACAGCCAAGAGGAAACCTTCCTTGAAAGTTTAGCCTCTGGTTACCAAGGGAGGCTGAGGATTGTGTCTTGGGGGAGCTATTTGGAAAGAAGATAAGCACTTTAGAGAGCTAGGTTGTTTCCAGCTTTGGGCTGAGTATGTGGGGGTGGGGGATTGCCATCTTGGCTGGAGGCAGGGGTCTGGACAAATTGACTCTTCTTTCCTCATGATGCCTAACCCCATCAGGATTCTCAGTCTGATGGTTGACATCGCCTCATTTTCCCCTCCCTGTTCTCCCCCTAGGAGTGTTTGTCAAATCTGCCTCCAGCTCTCCCAGATGTGTCCTCTGACATATGGACTCTGCAGCATGCAATGGTGACACAGAGTACCAGGCTGCTGCCTTCCAGTGCCAACCTGTTCGTGTCACCCTCAACAGGCTGGCACTGATTCAGCAGGTGTCCCAATGAGAAGGCACACCTCACTGGGTGGGCACTGCAGGGGCATACCAGCCACGCAAGTTTGTGAACATGTGCATTTGCATCAGGGGTGAACCTCTGTGCCTTCCCCAATGCCCTGATATCTGTCACAGCAGAGTTATCGTCATCTCTTTCATGCCTTTAGGCATAAACAAGGTGGGTCATTGATGCCCTTCTGTGCTCCCAACTTCCCTTTCTCACAAGTGGAGATGAGCCCCACTCCTGTCTGGCACAATCCTAAATGGGTAAAGGTGGGGATGATTTTGGAAACTGAAGGGCTTTCTCTCAGAAGTGGTCATGTGCCACATCTTTTATGATGTCATGGCTTGAAGCTACACTGAAGAAGGGAGGTTTCAGACACCCTGAAGTAGTACTCCCAGGCAATATTTCCTCTGCTTTCCACGAAGCACTGATGCAAATAATAGCTCATGACATGATGGGTGTGTGTGGCCTAAGGAGCTGGGTCAGTGGGTTCAGTGCTTTTAGACTTTCTTCTGCTTTACCATATGCCAATGAAACAGCCTTTGCAGAGAAACAAGTTGAGAAGCTTGGGCTGCAGTTGAATTCCCCTCTGAGGGAGATGGTTTCAAGGGGCCTCACAGAACTGAACTGCTACCACTGCAGGAGCCGAGGCAGTAGGGACAGAGTGCCAGGAGCCTGTTGGTCATGTGCCCCCTGGCCTATAAGTCATGTTAACTGGAGAAAGGGGGAAGAATAAGCAATTAAACATGTAACAGGTGGAACCACACCCTGGTCTCAACCAAGACAGAAAGGTAGAAGAAAGCAAAGTTATTCCTGAAGCCCTCTATCTCTTCCCAAGAAATTCACAAAGGATGTTTTCTTGTAGGAAGAAAAGAAAGATCCAACAAGTTTCATTAAAGTAAAGAAACAACCAGCACTATAATCCACATATAAGAAAATGCAATGGAATTTGAAGGCTAGTGAAGGCTGACACAAATCTCCTCAGACGCTGGGCAAGATCTGGATTTCTCTAAAGGCGAATGTTGTACCCTGAGAGGTCCTCCAGTGATATGAGAGCCACAAGGTGCCCGGGAAGGTGTGGCAACCTGTGGACTAGCTCTTCTCTCCATCTGTCTTTGCCTCCTCTCATCCCCATCTCCAGCAGCCCCCAGGTAAGGCCTCCTGGCTGGGAGAAATTTCCAGAAGAGTGTGGAAGAGGCAGGGATGCAGCCTGGGTGCGTCACAACACATAGCACTTGCCACAAAAGGCGTACCCACCACCACGCACCTTGCTAGTGCTCTGTGGGGGAGACTGCAGGAGCAGAGCACAACCATTCCAAGGCACTTCCTGAATGGAAGGCTGAAACTGCCAGTTGAGAAAGTCAAAATACATGCCACGCTCCAATGGAGACACATCCTGGTCAATCGCTGAGCCTCAATGATAAGGAAGGGATCCTCTGGACATCCAGGTGGAGAAAAGCAAATCATCTCAAAAAAGGTAAAAATCAGGCTCACCCTCAACTGACTACGGTAATGTTCAGTGTCAGAGGGATGGCCACGATTCTGAGCAAAGGATTGTGTGCGAACGACATCACTCACACCCAGGCGGGTTGCTCCCTCCCCTATGCACACAAATAGGCAAGAAGACCCCAGCATTCTCCAGAACGCCACACTTCAGGCAACATGGCATCAACAAGTATGGGGGTGGCTGCAAGGTGGTGAGGGGGATGACGTGCTCCGGTCAACCAGAATTAAACAAAGTATCTTGGAACCTCCCCATCAACGTGTGGGTCTTGCCCTAGCAGCACTGACATCATAACAGAGCTTGTTAGAAATATAGACCCTCCGGCCCCACCTTGGATTTATTGCACCAGAATCTGCATTTTAACCAAATTCCCAAGTGATTCATATGCACGTTAAGGTTAGAGAACCATTTCCCTAAAATCAAGAAGCCCCAGTAGAAGGAACAGGCAAATGGCAAGTGAGTGGAGGGAAGTAAGGACATGACAGCAAGGAATGGTACGCAAATGCTACAAACCTCATCAATGTAAAAGTGACAGCAGAAGAAAGAGAGAGCTGAAGAGAGTGGGGAAGGTGACAGGACAAACAGCCACTGCGAAAGTTTTCAACCGGAATAAATCTCATCTTCCCCCAAGTAAATAAATAAATAAATAACTTTATGGAAAATTCTTTCAAAAATCCGTATAACCTGTAATGATGAAAAGTATTTCCGAACTTCAGCAATTTTCACAACTTTTTAATTTTTTTCTATTAAATTCAAATCAAACGAAACGTATTGTTTTTAATTTGAAGATATGCACAGTAAGATTCTATTTCTGTAAGGGTTTCAATTTACCTAATTAGCTATCTATCACAGAGAGCTGCAACAATGTTCACCAAATATTAATAATTTTTTCTCCATGGGGGAATTTGGATTATTTTTTTTCTTTTTCTTGGTACTTTTGTATGTCACTTGATTAAACAAACAAACAAATCAAACAACGAGCTTGTACATTTTCACAAAAAAAGTCCTTGAAAAGCATAATCGGAAAGGTTTTCATTTTAAATAACAGATTTAAATGATGTTCTAATTAGTACCTCATTTTTATAAATCATAAGAAAAGGAATAATTAAAGTGAGGTTAAAAGAAGTCAAATTGGGAGATAAGGTAGCTAAAAACAACTGCTCTAGATCTACTAAACACTGTTTTTCCATGACAAGGACGTTAGAAAAATCCTTGCAATTCTTTCTTTTAATAAGAAGCTTCTCCAGTAGTTCATAAGCTCTGGACCTCTCCAGAGCTCTGCTCCGGGGTGGTGCCTGCAGCTCTAGCTGAGCTCACCTGGGCCTCCCTTTGCTTCTCTGTCCTACGCTGCTCTCTGCCTCTGAACAGCTAGATTCGGGGGAGCCTGCAGACTGTATTGCCTTAGCTGCACAATTAAACACCCAGAACTTTAAGAAATGTCTCTGCAAGCTACACCTAAGACCACTGATTCTAAAATTTTGATAGCCACCAGAACCCCCCTGGGGAAAATGTAACAGCCAAGGTCTATCTTGTTTCAAGGCTCTTGGTTATGTTGTGTGCTTTAGCAGCTCCCCACATGACTCTGACCCCCACCAAAGTGCGAGACCCGAATCAGACTGCAGGTGGGCTGGGCAGGTGGGTCAGGGCATTGGTGGACTTCCAGCCTTCCCAAGAGGTTCTAACTGCAGCCAGAGCTGAGAACCATTGGCCTCACATCTGCTCCTAGATTGGCTGACCAGACATACCATTTTCAATGGGACAGAAAACAATGATACTGTCCCATTTCAAATGGTTTCACTAGGCTAAATTCAAGGTGTCAGTAGGCTGACGTATGTACCATTTGAAATGGTTTTCTGTCCTGTTCAAAGTGGTACGTCTGGTCAGCCCACTACTGGATCTAATGAAGAATGCAGGTCTACACAGCTCCTCTTCCCCCAAGGCAGCTCAGGGCCCTGTGATTTTGCAACAGAGACTGATAAATAGGCAAGTCCACCCCACCCCACCCCACCCCGTTGACCACACCTGTCCAGTGAAGGTCTGCCAGCACTGAATGCACTTACCTTGCTGACATCCAGATAGGTGACTTATGTTCCCCCATCTCAAGACATACTGAACTTTTGCTTAAGAAAATAAATACACTGAAGTTGTCTTTTAGATCAGCCTCATCTTTTCACAGACAAAGCAACTGAAGGCCAAGGTGTCAGATGGTAGCAAAGCCCTGCCTTGACCCAGACCTTCTGCTGGCTCTATGGCATTCCCACTCGGCTGGGGAATGCCACCACGTATGCAGAACACGATGAGACACCTTTTGAGATAGATTATTTAACGACTCCTCACAGCAGTGACCTTCACTTCTCCCACTTTGCTGAGAGAAGATTCCACAAAGGACTACTGGCCCAGGAGAGACTGCCTTGAAGTCTGGAATCCCTGGGATTTTCCAAGTCCTCTTTCTAGAAGCTGAACATGCCACTGTACTTCTTGAAATCCATTCAATGATATGATGGAGACTGAGCTTTCCAAGGCCACAGAGTGAAGACTTTGAGAGCACAGCCTGCCTAGGTTTAAAACCTGGAGGTATGACTCGGGGTAAATTAGTAAACCCTCCTTTGTGCCTCAGTGACCTCATCTGTTAGATGGGGATAATAATTACACCTGCCCCATAGGATGTGTGAGAATGAATGAGTGTGTGTGTGTGTGTGCGTGCACAAATATGTGTGTGTGTGTGTGTGTGTGTGTGTGTGTGTGTGTGTATAGGCACAGAATAGTGTCTGGCACATAGCACTATGTGCACACACACACACACACACACACACTATATATATTTACTATTATTATTTTCAAATTGTATCTATATATTTGAATACAACTAGCCTTATCTCCCCTTCAGTTCCACGTACAAAGCCAGTGCTTTGCCTGAGTATACTCCACTTTGCACCATCTACTTCTTAGAACTCAGACATGAATAGCAGTTTCCCCATCTATTCCCACAGTCCCGGTCATCTCGACCTCAGCAAAGCATCTCAGCCTCTTATGATTTCACCACGGACATGATGGTTGGCTGAGACCTCAGTCATCCCATTAGTAATAATTCTGCTAAATAACTGTGTCCCGTCAGCCTTGAGAAATGGGGAGTCATCACCTGACACTACCCTTGGTCCTGACCTAATCAACATTTGAATCCATAAAGTGAGGAAAAAATATTTAATGGAATGTATATCAAATTCAGAAGTGACAGAAAGCTGGAAGAAATGGCTAAAATGCTGGATAGTTAAGTAAGATTCACACAGATCGATCGTGGAGGTCTGGAATTCTGGACTGAAGCCAAGAGAAGGTGATCTATAGATAGGACAACTGTGCATTATAAATCAAGGAGCCTGGGCTGTGCAGCACACTGTGTGCAGAAGACCTAGGTGTGCCAGGTGGACATGCTTCCTGCACTGATCTAGGGCAGGGCTGCATCCTAGAAAGGGCTGCCCCACTGTCCTCTGAATTCAGGAGGTCCCTTCCAAAGAATCCTATACTGTTGTGGAAGCCACTGGATAATGAAAACATTAGTGACTAGAGTTTGCAGATACTTCACTTAGTCATGAATCAATTCATCATCATCTATTTCAGACTTCATCTTTGCAAGTAACTGGTACAAGAGCTACTAAAAGAACTACATCCACTTGTTCTGGTTCTTCAGAGTGTCTAAACTTATGGATTGGAACACCAGGGGTCCATGTGACACAGTATAACCTTCCTAACAGTCAGGAAGCTTCCTGCCACTCTTGTGTCCAGAAGCTCTCGAGATTGGGAAAGGAGCAGATCAAGGACTCCTGCTGTGTCAGGCAGCTGGGCCTCTGAGATGCTCTTACAAGGTGCCATTCCATGGTTCTATGAATCACATGATAAAGCTGAGGCAACAAATCGAGGGAGGCTGCAGAAGGGGTAAACTACATCAGAAATCCTTCTTTCACACCCCAGCCCGCCAGCCCTCCCTTGTGCCTCCGGGCAGCTCCTGACCTACTTCTGGCTTGACCTAGGGCCAAGGTGACTTTTGATCTGTGGAGTCTCTGACACTCAACACGCACATGGCATAAGCCCCTAAAATAAATGCAAATTCAACCTGCAAGGGGCACCATATTTCACCTTTCAGGTGGCATAGATGAATATGTTTGCTATCATACATATTCAGCATCAAACCAACCTCAGATCTTGTGGGTTAGAGCATTACCTAGAACAATCTTTTGAAAGAAAATTTGGCAACATATGCATCATCATCATCATCATCATTATTAAGTCCTCAGCAGAATATTCCTATCTGTCCATTGTCACTTCTTTTCATTGTGGTAAAATGTATGTAACATGATAATTATCATTTTAAATATGTGCAAATGTATAATTCAGTGATATTAAATACTTTCACATTACCTAACCGTAATACCCAAAATATTTTCATCATCCCCAACATAAAATTCTGTATCCATTAAACAATACCTCCCCATTCTTCTTTACCCCTTTCCCCTAGTATCCTCTACTCTATTTTTGACTCTATGAAATTGCCTATTCTAAGTACCTCATATAAGTGGACTCATAAATATTTGTCCTTCTATATGCAGCTTCTTTCACTTAGCAATGTTTGCAAGGTTCATCCATGTTGCAGAATGCATCAATATTTCATTCCTTTTTATGGCTGAATAATATTTCCTTGTATGTACAGTAGATTCTCCATTAACTGGAACTCAAGCAACTGGCACTCTCAAGCAACTGGCAAAAAAAATCAAAGACACAAGGCTACATTCATCTGGCCTGCGTGCAGGTTAACTGAGAGTCTACTGTACATACCACATTTAGTGCGTCCATCCAGCTCCTCATGGGCACCTGGGTTGCTTCTGTCTCTTGGCTGTTGTGGATAACACTGCTATAAACATTTTTGCACAAATACTTGTCTGAATCCCTGCTTTCAATTCTTTTGTGCAGTATTCTTTTTAACAGCAAAAAGATTGGAAACAATCAAAATAACTAATAATCGGGCATTCGTTAAATAAGTACTGTACCTCCACACATTAGAATGCTATGCAATCGTATGGAGTGAGGCAGGTTTATGAGTCTTGGTAAGAAATTAGCTGTGATACATTATTATGTAAAAACAAAACAAAACAAAAGAAATAAAAAACAAGAAGAAGGAAGAGAAGGACTAGTGGCAGCGGCACAGAAGACTGCGCAGGCAGGAGGAATGGGATGCATGCCTGATGCTTAAGACTGTCTCTGGAAGGTTCTACTGGAGCCAGTGGGAGGCCCCTGGGCCCAGGGTCAGCAGTGAGGGAAGATTTACGCTTCACAGGATGCATGCCCTTTGTACTGTTGGAAATATTTTAATGAACTGAATGTTTTGCCTTCTGAAAAGTAATCAATACGTTTTTTTAATTGGCATGTGTTTGCTTAAGATCCTGAGTTTAGTCACGTGTCCAGTAGAAGGTGGGAATGAGTGACAGCAAGGAGGCTGCCAGCAGCCCTGGGAAATGGAAGCAAAGCAAATAATAATAATAATAATAATAATAATAATAATAATACAATAAAATAAAACGAACAAGCAGAAGTCTGACATTTACCCCTTGGAGCCATGCAAACATCACTGCTGCGGCCCCTAACACTGAGCTCACTATGCAAAGCTTCCCTGATGCTTGTGTCCCCTCCATGCCAATGCCCCTGCTTCCTCCTTCTCTCCCACTTTCCCCAGAAAAGTACTTGAGGGAGCTACCAGATGAGGAGTGTGGGCTCACCCTGCCTGGCTGCTCCACTTCTGTCTCCCAGAAAGGGGGACAGGGAGTGAGGCTTCAAAGTTGCAGGGAGACTCTGCCCCGAGGAGGGTCATGCTCCAGTTGGAGGGGCCTCTGCCATCCTCCTGCAGACCAGCTTTGTAGAAAAGGGGTCTGCTCAGAGCAGGCTGAACAGACCTCATGGGATGATAATCAAATCACATTTGAAAATGAGATGAGGAGGGGAGTCAGAACAAAAGCCGGTGAAAAAAACAGAAGGTGGAAGTTGCAGCAATCGGTGCTCTGTATTCTTAGGGTTTCTTGGCTCCTAGTGGGGTTTGAGATTAGTGTTGATAATAGCTTCACCGTAGGACCACAGAAAAATCAATGAAACTGGGACTGAGGCAGGATCCATTTATCTTCTTGGGGTGAAATAGAAGGTGTGATTTTAAAAAGACAAATTATACCAAATGCGTGTAATTGATGTGCATACACAGAGCCATGCAAGGAAGGCCAACTGCACACAATTGCACAATATCAGGCATTATTCTCATCAAGAGCTTCTTGTAACAATTCCAAACCCAGGGCACGGTTCAAGTACTCTGGAGAGCAGTGCTAGGCATTAAGCTCTAGAATAGGGTGCATTATTTTTGCATGGTTAATTATTTGTTTGAAAGGGTGATGAAAAATACTGAAAAGAAAAGCCAATTGGCAGGTCCTGCCTTACAATGGAACTACTTGGTTTGGACAGGACACCAGATGTCACTTAATCCATCCCTCTGCCTTTCATTTAAAGGGATTGCCTACTCCTCAAATGAATGTTTGCTCTTAGTTTAAGATTTTATTTATGTGAGTTTCCCTCATTGAGATATGTGAGCATATATATAGTATATGAGATATATATCATATATAGATATACATCATATATATATCATATATATGAGACATACATCACACACCTACACATATGCATATACACGGGCTGTCTGGAAAGTATCCGGCCATGTAACATGAAAAATAGAGGCATTTATGGCTGGATATTTTCCAGACAGCCCGTGTATATGCATATGTGTAGGTGTGTGCCCATACCTGCCACACAGAAGAGCCTCGGAGGTGTTTCCTGAGTAGTTGATTCAATAATGAAGTAAGGGAGATCTTGGTTTTTGACCCGGGGAAGCTCTCACAAGCTGCAGTTCGGAGCTGGGTATCTCACAACCGGCTTTCTTGTCCAGCCGACAGTGCGGAGCCGGTCTAGTTGAGGGGTCCCAGTTAGTCCTTGAAGAAGTACATTACCAGAGAGGGAGTGGGCAGGGG
This sequence comes from Lyroderma lyra, assembly GCA_004026885.1. Classification (NCBI taxonomy): domain Eukaryota; kingdom Metazoa; phylum Chordata; class Mammalia; order Chiroptera; family Megadermatidae; genus Lyroderma; species Lyroderma lyra. Next base: position 270,164 of record PVJL010000842.1, read on the forward strand.
CACAGAGGGGTGCAAGGAGAACCACTGTCCAGTGTCTGGGGATCAGGGGACCCAGGACAAAGACCATCTCCACAGAGGTTTACTGTGTGTCCCCAGCTGATGTACTTCACACCTCTGGAGACAAGTGTGGAGTAAAAGCCCACAACAGCTGACAGGTGAGGATAAGAACTTTCCTCCCGGCTTAATCAAAGCCACTTCCTGAAAGCCTTCCTCAAACTTTTCAGAATGGGTCAAAGGCTCCCCAAGCCAGGTGCTTCCTTCCGTGGTTCCACCCAACATCATGTCTACAGGCTTCTTCAGCCACTAGGCTGGGCCTGAGGGCGGCCAGCCAAACCTTTAATTCTTTTCCCATCTCCACACAAAGCCTGGCTGTGCCTTGCCCCCTCCACGCCCCTGCAGGTGGTCCCTCCTCCTCACAAGGGGCCTAGAGAAGAGTGAGTGCCCTCCTCTCTCCTTAGGTAGCTACCACAGCCCACGGCATTCCTTTCCCATCCAACCATTCCCCTGCACTTCTTGCCCAGGCACCTTACTGGCAGCTCTCAGCCCAGCCCCTGCTCTCCACCTGCCTGATGTCCCCGATGCGCCTCGGACTCAGATAGGCTTTTTCAAATCTTCCTTCTCTGTCTTGCAAATTTCTCTTTCTAGTCACAATTTCCTTCCCTTAGGATTTAAAGCTGATCAAATCTTCCCCGTTCCAACAACAGCAACAATAGCAACCAAAACAAAACACCTTCTGGCATGCTGATTTCCCCTCAAGCCCTCTAGTTTCTCTACGTTCCCTTTTAAATCTGTATTGAACTGCTTCCACTTCCTCGATCCACACAGCCTTGCAACCAGGGACGGCACTGCCTCTCCGGTGCGTCTGTAACTAAAGGTCACTAGTGCCTGGCTGGGCATTGAATTTGCTTCATCCATCACCCTTCTCAGCCACTTGGCCCGCAAGGCCACCGCTGGCCAGTTCTTCTAGCCCAGCCTCCTGCCACCCGCCGTGTGCTTCCTTATATCTGCTCTGCTCTCTCCCTGCCTTTCAGCCTGTGACTTCTTTGTCTCGCTTGCTGGCTTATCTTCCTCCTGCTGCAGCCATGTCCCTCCAAGCCCAATGTTCCATCCTCTCTCCTTTTGTTTCTTTCTCTCTCTTTCTCCATTCGCTTCCTTAGCAATCATATCCCAGTTTGAATTGAAAACTATCTATTAAACACTATGCACAAGACACTGTGTTAGGCACCACTGATGTAGTGGTGAATGATAATTCTTTCAGAAAGCTGACAGACAAGTGGGAGGGGGAAAGATAAATAAATGATTTATTATAACATACTATATTAAGACTTTCTGGCTCAAAATGGGGACAGCAGGCCCAGGGGGCTTACAAGTTTTCAGTATAAGTATTAGGATGCTAAAATTTTACAATGACCTTTCTTCAAATACTGACAGTGTCAGAATGGGGGAGGGAGTACGTGTACCAGAGAAGTCTTGAAAACACCCACCCGGCTTAGGACATGCTCCTCCTGACTCTACTGCTTGAAACAGGGACTGCCTGAAAAAAGAGAAAAGAAAAAAAAAAGAAGAAGAAGAAAGGTGTTAAGAGCCACCTTCTATCCCTGCCTTAGAGACCCAGGGCTATATAGCCAGTGCGGAATAGGTTATATTGTGAGTCAAGGGTGTTTCCATTTCATCTTCTGCGCTCACTTCCCTGACCAGAAAACAACTAGATAGAACATAGCTATCCCGGGCCTGGAAGTAGTGTCATGCATTTTGAGAACTGTTGGTCTCAGCACTTGTGGGAAGAGGTAAGGACAGTAATGCCCAGAAGGGGTGCGTTCAGGGAATTGCACTTCTCACATACTGCATCAGACCGGATGAACCAACGAACCAGATGCTGCAGGTCAAAGGAGTATTTCAGCCTGAACAGAGCAGAGCTACATCAAGGGAAAACATTTTAGCTCTGAGAACCTGGCCTGGGACTTGCATACATCAGTCTCCAGAGCCGGTGTAGAAACAAGAAGGGAGTGAAATCAAGCCAGTGGGCAGAAATACAATTCCAGGATGAGCCACTCACCCTGCCCTCACCTAGTCTCACCAAAGTCCCTCAAAGTAAAAGGGAAAACGTCACATGGTACAAGAGTGGGAACATCATTCTATGGATTTGGAGGAAGAGCACACACCTCTAAAAATGAGATACTGCAGAATTCAGAAGAAAGATTCCAGAAGTATTTACTTTCCCGGGAGTGCACAAGATAGTATGTCTTGGAAGGCAGAGGAGCAGAAAGTCACAAGAAGGGAAAATCAGCAGGATGAGGTGAAAAGAAAGATGCATTGAAAACGGAAAGAAGGCAAAGAAACTAAAAGTGCAATAGCAGAAACAAAGCCACTCTCTCTCAGAATATGAAGTCAGTAACACAGAAAACAAATATGAAAGAAATTAAAACAGTATGGCAGAATGTGAAAGATTTGGTGGAGAATGAAGAACCACATGTAGATAATGAGGATTCCTAAAACAGAATCCACAACAAATGAAGCAAAAGAGAAATGAAAGATATAATGTAATAAAATGTTATTGCGCTCAAGAAAAAGGCCTGTGTGTACAGACAGATGGGCTCACCAGGCAAAGTCAGCGAAAAGAGACCCTAGGCACATCATGAAAAATCATAAAGATAACGTTGGAGAGAGAAAGCAGGCTGTTCTCAGGCTCAGTAAGGTGGCTTCAGACATCCCCATGACACAGACTAGACCTGTGTGTGGCGGGAGAAAGAGTGAATTACTCGAGTAACAAGGTGGGAATGCAAGGTAGCTATTGGAAAACAAGTTAAATCCCTACTTCATACTAAATCCCCCAAATGAATCCCTGCCGGATTAAATATTTCGGTGAAAAATGGAGCCATAAAAGTAATGTAGTAAAACACAGGTGAATATTTACATAACTTTAGAGTAAGGAAGAACTGTCAAAGAAGGAACCCAAGAGAAAAGCACACAGAAAAAAAGACTGATAATCTTAACTATATGAAAACTTTAAAGTTTGATGTAGAAACACCATTCTAAATCAAATTATAAAGGGAGGAAAAAATGAAATATATATGACAAAGGTTCATATATATTTGCAAAGGTGCAAATCAATAGAAAAATCAGTAAAGAATATAAACAAGCAATTCACAATAGAAGAAATAGAAAGAAGTATTTAGTGCAACAGGTAATAAAATTTAGAACAAAATTAAGATAACTAAGATTTAGCATTTTCCAGCTTTCAGACTAACAAAGAAGCAAAAGAATCATAATGACCATTGGACAAACAGCAGGGGGTAATGATCACTCTCATGGGCATCTGGGATGTGAAGGGTACATCAGTGCAGCATTTCTGAATAGCAATCAGGAATTCTTATCAAAAAAGTTTAAAAATAAGGTAAACTTTAATTTAAAAATTGTATTTATTTGAATTTATCTTGAGAATATCATCCAATAAGTTATTAAAAATACATGAACAAGGAACTTCATTAGGTATTGTTTATAATAACAAGAGAAAAATTAAAATGGCCTAGATATCTAAGTTTATTGAAATAAATAATTAAATTTAATATAAAGCACATTTAACATGCCAACATGGACACCCATTGACAAGGAGGGGGAAAACAATACTTTGTGAAAAATGTCATAAAAGTATCGGGCACCATTTATGATAAAATAAATATATACAAACATACATATATATATACTATATCAAAATATTAGCAGTATATGTCTACTCATATGTCTACAACTGATGTTGCAAGCTCTTTTCCTTTATGTTTGTTGTATTTCTAGTTTTTGTTACTGTGGATATGAATTATGTGTGATTTTTTTAAAAAATTGTTTTAAAATACAATTAAAAGGCCACTGAGTGCAATTACTGAATCACAGGATAAATACATGTTTAGTTTTAAATTCCCTCCGTCAATGTCTAAGTGATCCAGTTTCTCCACATCCACGTCAGCACTTCATGTTGTCACTATTTTTTATTTTAGCCGTTCTGATAGTACATAGTGATATCTCATTGTGGTTTCAGTTGGTGGGTCAGTAATAGCTAATGACGTTGGACATCTTTTCATGTGCTTATTGGCCAACTGTAGAAAAATGAAAAATTATGTTCACACAAAAACCTGTACATGAATGTTCACAGCAGCTTTATTCATAATTGCCAAAAATGAAATCAACCCAAATATCTCAATAGGTAAAGGTTAGACAAACTACACTGTATCTATACCATGGAATACCACTCAGCAAATGAAAAGGAATACACTAATGATACACAGAATAACTTGAATGAATCTCAATAAAATTATGTTGAGAGAACAAAGCCAGTCCCTCAAGGTTCCATTTGGTATGATTCCATTTATCCAGCATTCTTGAAAAGACAAAATGATAAAGATGGAGAACAGACTGGATGTCAGGAATGAAGGAAGGAGAGAGGAAGGCAGGCAGCTGTGGCTGTAAAGGAGTATCACTAGGGAAGCTTGGGATGGGGCTGTTCTGGACCTTGACTAGGGCAGTGGTCATATGATTCTACACATTATAGAACTGAATAGATCTCAATACACACACACGCAAGTGAGTGCATGTAAAATCAGAATAAGGCCACTGACCAGTGTCGATGCTGATGTCCTCATCGTGCTATTGCACTGTGGTTATGTAAGACCTTACCACTGGGGGGAACTGGGAGAAAAGCACGAGGGTCTTTCTATATTATTTCTAAAAACTGCATTTATTTTAAGATAATTATAATTATCTCAAAGTAAAATATTCTAAAAACAATGGAACATAAAAATAGATACTAAAAATGCAAGAAAGTATGTGCTAAAACAAAGATACGCAAACGGCATTGTCAACACTAGAGGTTGGGGGAGGCACAGCGGGCATTTTGCCCGGCAGGGAATTCAGGGAGGTCTTCCTGGGGGAGGCTATGACTGATAGAAGTCTGGAGGTGTTATGAATAGCAAGAGTGTTCCCAGTCGTGGCACAATGGGAGGTGGAATGCAACCTGAGATCCTACGATGACTGAATCTCTGAAGCCTGCAACAGGCTAGAAGCAGGGCAGAGAGAGAGAAGGGATAGCCTGGGAGGGCCAACTTTATGCCTCCTATGGCATGTCATTTCATTTGTTTACTATTTCCTTCATTTATTCATTCCCTCACTCAATTCGTCAACAAATATCCCCTGTGTGCTGGATACGGCACCATGCCTTAGGGATAAAATGATAAAGAAAAGACCATCGTTCTCCACCCCACTCCAGTCTTGTTGGGGAGACAGACAAGTCAATGAAAAAACGCAAAAACATAATTGTGTCAAAAATGTTATGACAGGGTGTGCACAGACTGAAAATGAAGGGGTACCTAACCCTAGAGGGCTTCCTGGAAGAGGTAGCACCCGGGCTAAAACCTGAAGCATCAGTGAAAGAGATCTAAATGAGCAGAAGGTGGAGAAGGATGGCCTTCAAAGTAAAAGAACTGATGGCTGTACACAGGCCCAGAGGTGAGAGTGTAGGTCACAGCTGAGGAAACCCAAGATGTTAAATGTGACTAGGACATAGAGTGGGGAACCTGACGAGACTTGAGTGAGACGGAAAAGCTCATCAAACCCAGGACTCCTCAGCACCCTGAATGCCGTGCTGAGGAGTCTGGACTGACCCTTAGTGGGTTGGGGGAGCTGTTTAAGTCTTTTCCACAGGAGAGGACAGTAGGATGATGACTCTGACAGCAGTGAGGGGAGTACACTGGGGTGGTGCAGGGAACCCCACCCCCAGCCCCCTGTCTGTGCTCCAGGTCAACACTACCTCCCTTCCGAGCTCCTGCACAGCCTCCTGGGCTCAGATCGCATGTCCCCGCTCTCAGGAAGCACTGAGCTCCGATGGTTTATGGAGTTCTGAGCTCCTGGACCCAACTCTCCCATCCCCAATCCATTGCTCCCTGTCACCAGCTGATCTTGTTCCAGTTCTTTACTTTCTGGATCATAAAGTTGTCCTCTGTGTGACTTAGGAGGCTCTCCGGAGCTGGGCATTTATAACCCAGAGACACCTGTGCAGTCAGCAGCCCCCATTAGTGTGCTGCTTGACAATTTAGCTGTCCCCTCCGAGGCCGGGATTAGATCTATCTGTTTCCCCGGGTCTGCCTTTCCTGGCAGCGGGGTGAGACTGGATGGCTTCCCAGGCTGCACTCTGGCAGCAAGACCAGCCGGCGGCCTGAGCGGCTGTGGCTTTGAAAGTGACAGTAAGAACTGCAGATGGGTAAGCTGGCAGTACGGGACAGGGACGGCACCCACTCTGGCCAGGCAGGCGTCATCCTGGACCTTGAGAGGCATGTCGGGGACAAGTGCAATCTGGGAAGAGGCTTTCAGGAAAGGACATAAGGGCTGTGACTTGTGAGTACAGAGCCGGGGGTGTGGGGGGACTAGTGAAGGTGGGGAGCAGGGAGGGCCCCAGTCAGCCCCAAATGCCGGTGAGAGGCAAAGGTGGAAAAGCACGGACAGAGCTGGAAGCAGAGCCCTCATCAGTGGTATTCAGAGCAACAACAGCAGGGCCAGGGCGGGGTAGGGAAGGAGGGATGGCACTCCAGTGTTCAGGAAACAGGGCGAGAGAAGAAGGTCTGTGAGACTCCAGGCCACTGGTGGTCTCACTGCAGGGTGGATGACACAGGTCTTGCCCTCAGGGAGCCCACAGCATGGCGGGGGAAGTATGACAAGGCAATGAGCACCCCCCGGATCTGACTCTGCACTCTGTGTGCTGTGGGAAGCAACCGCTAGGGCTGAGGGCCCAAGGGATTTAAGGGCATTTAGCTTGGCAGTCCAAGTGCTACAAAGATCCCTCCGCCATGGCAGGATCACTTTGTGCTCATGCTCGAATGGTTACAATAGCAGCTGGTACCTAGTAGATGCTCAGTCAATACCTGTCTGGGTTTCACCTCTTTGTCTCAGGAAATAAGAATACAAACAAGCTTGCTGTCACCACTCTGCCCGGAAGTTTGGGCAGTGTGGTCCTGGGACCAGAGGGAGGTTTGGAGAACACATTGCTTGCTCACAGAGAGCTCCATGGGGCTGCATCTCTCAAAGGCATCACCAAGGTCCCACAAGCTTCCAGCTCGGAATGAGAAATTCCTAGAGAGCCGGGCCCTGAGAGCACATTCCAGGCCTTTGTCAGTACCCCAGGGCAGCCCACTGGCTCCCTGACCACCTGCTCAGAGGCGAGGCTGGGTCCTGGCACCACATACCACAGGCTTGAGCAGCCAGTGTCTTATCTTAGGTCCCAACATGGAGTTCCTTGACAGTGTGACCTTTCCAAACACTAAAAAGGAAAGGTAGTTGTCCCTCACAGGTGACCTGGGATTAAAGATTCCAAAATGCAGGCAGAGAAAGTGGAGGCTGAGAGAGTCATGGGGAGAAAGGGGTAACAGAGATAAACAGCTCTGGAAGGAGGCCTGCTTTTAGACTTATGCACCAGTGGCAAGTCCCAAAAATGTTTAACTGCATACCATGACTTGGAGAAGAGGACTTTCTCACCACAGAAGCCGAGGGCTGTGTGTGCATGTAAGTGATTGGGGGGGGCGGAGTCCAGGCAGAGGGATCACTATTAGAAAGGTCTCAAGTTGGAAGGGAATGTGGGGCCAGGAAGGAACCAAAAGCAAGAAACCTGGTAGCAGGGTTGGCCAGCAAGGGTGGAAAATGGTTTGCACTGGGGTTAGGGGTGAGGCAGGGGGACCATGCAGGTCTATGGGGCCAAGTCAGCCCCACTGGTGAGTTAGTGTCCTAAGAAGTCCCTCTAGACCCCCAGGGTTGGAAAGCGGCAGGCTGAAAGGGGACCTTTTGAAATCTTTTTCTTTTCAGGGCTGATACCTTTACATACAGAGAAGTTACACTTGTAAGCAGGGAAACAATTCAAAGGTTGAGGTTTTACCCCTACCTCCACCCCAGCCTCAAAGGAGACCAGTCCTGGTCGGAAACATTAACAAAACCCAAGACAGAGGGTCCACAGTTCCTCCATTAAAGATGTGCACAGATCCAGCTGAGCTTCCCATCTCCCCCAGGTACAGAAAGAAGGTGAGAAGGAAGAACTCGGTGCTTAAACTGTGGCTCAGCTGCGAAGACAACGTGGTCCTCAGGCAAAGCGAGCAGTGTCCACATCGGAGACACAGGGGCCTGCACAGAGCTGCTCTTGCTCAACGTGAACAACATGAAAAGAAAGAAACGAACAGCAGGGCAAACGTGCAAACCCATTACCAACTGCATTAATATATATGAAGATATTATTAGTAGAAACACAGCATGAATTAAAAAACAAAAACAAAAAAAGAAGTCAATATGGAAGAAATTATAGACCAAGAAATAGAAGAAAATTACCCATAAGGATTCATTTTCAGAAAAATTCAATAATACAAAAGCTCCAAACCAGATGATAGAACAATAGAATTAAATCAGAATGAGAGATTACAGAGTTACAGAAACAAGTTATGGATAAAAACAACATTATAAAATGAATAAAGAAAGAAAATAAATGGCTACAGAATTGATAGAGTTGAAGCTCAAACCTCTATCTAACACAGAGTAAATACATAAAAATAAATGATTAGCAAAGAAAACACTCAAAATAATCTATGGAGGACAACGGGCACCCCTGAATTAAGGGCCACAGTCCCCCTATCCTCGCCAACAAAAAAGATATTCAGGGAACTAATAGAAAAAAAAATTGAAAGGAGGAAATAATCAGCGAAGCCAAAGGCAAAGCCTAGTGGAGTTGGTGGATTTTAAAGAGACGGTATTCAGCCCCAGACAGAGCGAGGAGGTCACATGCAAAGGGGACCGTAAAACTAGCCACCGCCTTGTCTGCAGGGACGTTCACGGGCAGATGGTCTCCTGGGCGTAGACCCTCAGGTAATGAGGAGCGCTCTACGCGGGGACAGGACGAAATTCGATCAACCAGGACATAAATCAAAATAATGACTTCAGCACAGAGAAACTGTGAGGAAGCGGCTGGGGCTCCTTACAGTCTTTTAAATAGAGAAATAAAACTAAAACTTTCTGAAATTGTGATAAACCTTAACATGAAAAACATCATTTTAAAAACAACTAAGAAAACTTAGGAGGTGGGAAAAGTAAGAAAGACACGTGTTACTAATTTTCTCATCTTTCATAGCAAGGGGTTAGTTGATACTATTTAAAATTGAAATATGAAGTTCAGAATAATGATTCGAATTTTATTGTTTTTTATAATATTCTTTCTTAATCTTAAGAACAGCTTTCAGGAAATAATACATTTTATGGTGAAGAAACATTTATCAAATGTAGCGATTTCCTCAATTTTATAGCAGTTTCTTTCTCTTCAATTATATTTAAACAAAATTAAATTAATGTTTTACAGATTGCCAGGATTACATTATTCTACAATTAGTTCTGACTCTCCATCTATCTTTCTAGCTACAGAAGGTAGGTTATAGAGACACAGCCAAAGTGCTATTGACTGAAATTTAACTATCATAGGGGGATTTTTAAAATTATTTTTTATTCTCCTCATTATCCTTTTTTTTGCTTCTCTGAAATGTTAAAAATGTGTAATTTTATTAAAATCAGAACGTCGCTTTTCTATAAATAAAAATGTCACACACGCAAAAATATCAATAACATGTTGTAGCAGTTAAAATAATAATTATGATTTCCATGCTAGTAATTCCCATTTATTAGGCTCTATTTGCTAAAACATTTTCAAAATCTCCCTCTCCAGTTTTGAAAGGACATTTATAATTCTCCTGCTCTGGTGCAATCAATGCACACAATCACACACTAATTCATTTTTCTCTTCCCCTCTCATTGTCCTCCAATCAAACATTCGAAGCCTTTTTGATTTATGTCACCTACTACTTGGACTCTGCCTCATGGCTTCCACAGGGGTGCCAGAGACACACAGTAATCAGGAAGTTTGAAACATTTTCAGAAATCTTTAATTTATGCAGAAGAGCTTTGTGGGTGTCTAATTTCTCAGCTTCCATACAAACATGGAGGGATGGCAGCCCGAGCTGCTCAGCCCCTGGCCAAGAACTCTGATCCTGGGTCAGGCACATCTCAGTCACCTTCCCAGGACAGACTCGGACACAGGAAGGCATCTCAGGTCCTCCTCCCTCCGTCCCTCCGTCCCTCCGTCCCTCCATCCCTCCCTCTCTCCCTCCTTCCCTCCCTCTCTCCCTTCCTTCCGTCCACCACATCCTTCACACTCCCATCACACCACAGAGTGAAGCATCTCCTACGGCTCTGCTTTCCACCCACTCATTCTTGCCTCCTACCACCCACCCGTTCCTCTACTTCTAAATTATCCCCAACAGCAGTGACTCAAAACCTGAGTATTCTGAAACAGAAATTCTCCAAGCATACAGAAATAAATCCAAGGATACCAGAATTTCATAAAAAGAGAATCAGTGTTTGGGGAGGAATTACTGTACACACAAATCCCCATCAGTAATACAAGTAAAAACCACAGATCTGGGTACCTGAATAATTGCACTGTGTTTCTGTCGTGGCCACCCCAGCGAGTATCCATTAGCAATAGGCAGGGGCGCGAGGGGGCGGGCATCTTCTTGTATTGATAGTCCTGTTTTCAGTCTAATGGTGCATTCGTTGACTGTGGTTGCTTTTATTAGGGCAGTTAGCACTTCAAGATACAATTTATAGAACCTGACAGTGATGTGTTCTGCTTATGTTGACTCATTTAATTAAACTAACTGCTCTTCTTTGAAAAAAAATATAGTTAGGCTGTTCTAGTACTATGGTTGCACGCATTAAGCTGAAGACAGGAGGATGTCACCGTATTATTCATTTATTTATTGATCAAGTTCACTTAGCATCTCTTGAGCGCTTACCTACTTTGTGCCCAGCTCGGAGCCATAATAATAAATAACAGGACTTGGTATTTATTCTCTTTCTACCGTAACAGCCCCCTGGGCTGGCAGGCATTTTACAACACAGAGCCTTGTATCATGTGGCTCAGACTGAGGAGTGAGGACTTGGGCCTCCCTCCAATCTCAGCATAAAGAACTCTCCTTAATGGAGACCAGCTCAGATCCTGGAAGGCCAAGCTCCACAAATTCACAGGCCTCCTCAGCAACATGAAGCGAACAGAAGTCCAAACCCCAAGCGCTGCTGTGTTAGTCTGTTTAGGCTGCCATAACAAAATACCAGACTGGTAGCCTGAACAACAGAAATGTATTTTCACACAGTTCTACAGGCTGGACGTCTAAGGTCAAGGTGCCAGCAGGGTTGGTTTCTGGTGAGAGCTCTGTCCTTGGCTTGCACATGGCCTTCTCACTATGTCCTCACATGGCCTTTTCTCTGTGTATGTGTGGAGAGAGAGCTCTGATGTCTCTTCCTTTTCTTAAGGATATTGTTCCTATTAGGTTAGAGACCCACCCTTATGACCTCATTTAACTTTAATCACCTCCTTAAAGTCCCATCCCCATTTCCAAATACCGTCACATTGGAGGTGAGAACTTCAACACGGGGAAGGAATTCAGTGCCTAACAGTTGTTGTAATGATTAAATTAGCTAAGACATGTAATGTACTTAGGTAGGACAGTGCCTATATGCACTACATGCTTAATAAATGTTAGCAATAATTATTATTGATATTGTTGTTATCAAAATATTGAGTCATAACAAGTTAACGTTTAAAGAATAGTGAGTTCCCAATATTTCATGATTAATAGGTTTTGATGAATTGTGTAAGCTAAGAAAGGGAATGCTCTTCACCTTAAGATCAGGTTAGATCAGCTATTCCCACGTTTGGATCTGCCGGAATTCAGAAAGCCATACGACTGTAAGAGGCGTAAATGTAATATAATGAAATTTTCACAAAGTTTTTTATAAAGATTAAATTCTTAAATATTTAAATTCTGAGATTATATCCTTCTTCCTTTTATTTTTGAAAGCACATGGTTAGGCTGTTCTACGGTTATGATAACACACATTAAGTTAAAGACAAAGGAATCCCGCCCTTTGTCTAATTTTTAGTGTTAAACAGACTCTTCTTTAAAAAATATTGCACCAATGATAGAAAGCAGCTTTCTTGTGTGTGTGTGTGTGTGTGTGTGTGTGTGTGTGTGTGTGTACTCTTAATGGAAAGCTTGTATTAGTAACCTGGTATTTGAGGGATCATTTTTGGCCCAAAAGTTTAGAGCCTGGGGGCTGGGCTGTGGTCCAACAGGAACTGAAAATTCAGAGTTCTCGGCCCCAAGCCTCCATTTTTCCAGATGGGTTAAGTTGGAGCGTGACCTCACCTGGGTATTTCCAAGTGCTCTGCCTAGAGTTTGGAATCAGCTACATGTTTGCTGGGAGGCTCAATGCCATACACAGAGACACATAGCCATGCATGTGCTTATTTGTGGTGACTGGCAATTAAGAAAAGCTCGTTTATGCTGCATTGCATTTGACAGGAATGACTTAAAAGGAAGCATCTCTAAGAGATATAGCTCCCCGAGTTGGCTGAACTCTGGCTAAATTTGCTGAACACTCTGTCACCACTTTTCCCAAATGAAAAAGATAGTTTCATGGAATAATCATGAGGGATACTCCTGGCACTCACATTCTTTAATTATCTGGGAAACAGTCACTCCTTGTGATCATGGGATGAAGCAGAGGGGTTGGCATTTGAATCATCACATCCTGACCTCATGTGTTAAGCCTGAATTTGTCATCTAAAACAATAGTAGAAACACAGACTTGCTTATTTGCATCTTCTTCCCAAGCTGTCCTGAATCCATGTGTAATGGCCATATTCTGGGGCAAACGTTTTCTGCTTGGCTGGAATTGGGTGTGACTCCTGACTCGAAATCCTAAGGCCATTTGCTGTCACGAATAAGCCAATAATTCAGGTCGAACCACACTGACCTTAGAATTATGGGATCCTGGCATCCAAAGTCAACAAGTAACACTGATCCTAAGCCATCTCTGATAGGGGCAGATATTCATGGAAGAAAGGAATCTTAGTAAAAATAAAAGAAGAGTAACACCAGTAACTTGAATGCTAAATTTAGTGAGGGTTTGCTATATTCTAGTCAACATGGTGAGCATTTTACTCATCTCATTTAATTCTCCCTACAACCATATTATATAGGCTCTATTATTATCCCATTTTATACAGGGAGAATCTGAGGCACAAGAAACAAGTGGTGAAGTAGATACAGAAAAATCCTCATTGCTGCTTTTAAGGAGCTTTCCAGTATCTGGAGAAATAAGGCATAAGGGGCCAGCTCCACTCAATCCCAATAGAAAGTCATCTTTAATCTTCTGGTGCACTCCCATGAACCCCACCTCAGGGCAGGTCAAGGTCCTAGGGGTCAAGCTAAGTCTTGCAGGGTGGTCTACTGAAAGTGGCCTAGAGTAGGAACCCAAGGTCAGGACTGGAAGGCCAAGTTCAGTGGTCATGTAATAAAAAGGACTCAACCAAAAATGAGACACCAGGGTGGTGGTCCCCACAGATCCAGCTTCCCCTTGGAATAAACTCTGTGAATCACGAACTCCATGAGGTCCCTACCAGCCTCCACGCCCTTCCATAGCTCTCCACTAAAGCCACCCAAGCTCCCTCACCCTGGCCACAAGGTGGAGTGTGACATGACTGTCTTTCCTCTCCAACCTCATCTCTCCCTCAACCCTCCCTCAACCTCAAGCCCCGCCCTCACACCCAGCTTTTAGCTTCTTATAGCACGCCCCACCCCACAGTATACAGAGCTATTGCTTTTCTGAGTCCTTCTGCCCACGTCTCCATTGCTCCGCTGTCCCCAGGAAACACGTGCCTAGATCTGCAGTGAGACCCTGAATGTGGCAAGAGTCCTTGGGCTGGGAGCTCCAAATTCCCTGGTGCTCTGGGCAAGGGCCCTTCCATCTCTGGGGCCCTGTAGTAGCTGATCCCCCAAGCCTTCCAGAGAGGCTTCTTGGGGAGTGAATACTCCATTCTGTTGTCTGCTCACCATCTGATGCTGACCTTCATTCTTCCTTTGAACCCTGCCTTCTCCCATTTCTCTCCTCCCTGAAGCCCCATTCCCTCTAGGCCTTGAATATGGAGAGGGGCTCTCTGAAAGGTGCTGTCAGGGTCTCTGTCTATCCATAAGGTTGGGGTGCCTCAGTGGGGAAGGGGAACAAGCCTGGGCTGCAGGGGAGCTCACAGCTGAGGGCCACTGGGAGGATGAGTCCTTGCCCTGAAGAGAGTCATCTCAGGCCTGTTCCTAGGCCTTCACTTTCACCTGGCAGAGACAGAGAGTTGCCCAGCCAGTGATGCTCAGGGCCAGCAGTTCCACCCTCAGTTCTGCTTCTTTACCCCCTTGACCCCTTTGGAGATTTTTACCATGAACACTTTGCACGTAAGAAACTTGCTACGGCCACCCAAGAGTCACCCACTCCCTTGGAAGGCACAACATTGACTCTTCACCAGGCAAGTGCACAACTGAAGTCACTCTCACCTGGCCCCAGGACATGCTGGGAGCCCATCAGGAAGGTGGGGGTAAATGTCACTCTCACTTTGTGGATGAATTGCTGAGGTCAAGGATATAACTGTCACATAGTGTGGAGCAATAGTGCAGAGGGATGCAAACTTCCTGAGTTCTTGTCCAGACTTCCATCAACCATCTAGGTCGATGAGGGCTTAGGTCACTGCCTGGGCAAAGGGTCCTCGGAGAGGAAGCCACCCATGGCAGGCCCTTCAGAAAAACACAGCCCTTTACAGAGGGCTTCACATGAGGAGATAGATGCCAGGCCCCTGAGGTTCTGTAGCCCAAGGGCCCAGAGAATGCTCTGCTTTGTATGGGTAGCACCAGGGGGAAGAGGCTCACTGGCTAAGCTTCTGACCCTGTGCAGCCTCCCAGGAACTCTGCCCTGCTCTGTCACCTCCATTTCCCTTCTTGCTCTCAAACACTTCTGACGTCGCCCATGGGCCCCTCTCCTGGGGAGATGCTCTGGCTGGAGGATGAGGTCTGAACCCAGATGGTGAGGGAGAATTAGCATTGAGCCCCACTGAGCCATGAAAGGAACTGAAGAGGTGAATACTTTACACCTGCAATTAGTCACGCATACAGAACTGTGCTCACAACTAGTTGCACCTGCAAGTGGTTAATTGCTAAGTAGCAAATGCAATTAGGCACTTACGCATTATCTCTAGGACAAAAGTTGCCGATACAGTCATCACTAGTACATGCATGCACACGCACACACATGCATGCATATACAGGGGGACATATACATATTATATGCAGGGGCTCACACCTACACACATATATGGGACACACACACACTACACAGGGGCACGCACACACAAACTCCCTGACGGAGAGGTGAACACTGAACAAAGCAACCTGACCTCCAGGTTGGAGGCTGAAAAGGCCCACTAAGGGTGAGCCTTTTTATTAAAACATAGAGAAGCCACATTAAAAGAATCTAGGTTAACCTAAGCCTTATATCGATATATAGGACACCGTCGAAGCCTCCACCACCAGATAAGAACAGCACGCGCCTGCAGATTGTTCTTTTGATAAAGACTGAGCAATCGTGGAAAACAAATTGCACCTGGCACACGGGGCCAGGCTGCAGAAAAGGCCAGTGCTTTCAGGCCTCATGAGCCATTGTTGATCCCCGATGTAAACCATTATGTAACGACACAGCTGTAATTGTTATTTTAGCAGTTTGGTTTGTTTGTTTGTTTTAATCTCAAAATATCACTTTGGAAAGTAACATACAAAATCGGAGAGTGACCTTTAAAAATTCTATTTAATGCCTCCTTTGTAGCCCTTTCTTCCTTCCACCAGTTTCTCGGAGCTGTGATACTGAGTTGTCATATTTTTCAAAAAATATTTCCTCTTCAGCAGCCGAGTGAGGAGGAATACATCTGTGTGTTTAATTGTCGTCGGTTCAGACGTGGTAGACTGAGAACTCCCCAGCGGTAATGAGACACGCTGAGGCGCAGAGCTGGTAGACGGAGGGGCAGAGCCCACGATCGGGTTCGAAGAGCAGCGCGGCGGACGGACAGAACGCCCTTCTGCAGGATCTCAGCACGGCCCGCCCGCCTTCGCCCAAGCCGCGCCACCTGCCTGGCAATCTCTCATTGCGTGTGAAAAGAATCAACGCCTGCCTCGCCCCTCCCCCTTTGTTTCTTCCTTCCCTCCTTCCTCCTTCCTTTCTTCTTTCCTTCTCTCCCTATTTCACTCATTCATCAAAAAGGAATCAAATGATCAGACATTCCTGGAAATGATACCTTCTAAGTGTTCATACTACAACTGCAAAGAATGATCTTTGTGGTTCCCAGGTCTCTGATTCAGAGAAAAAAAATGCAGAAGCATTAAAGTAACGCAGCCATTGAAGACTAAGAACCTGGACTCAGCCACTTGGTCACTGTGTGAACTTGGACAAGTGACTTAACCCCTGGGAAGCTAAATTTACTCATTTGTAAATGGCCATGGCATAGCCAACCGTCAAAACTATAGTGAAATGAACTCTTAGCAACATGTCTGGATTATTATAAGGGCTCGATAATAGTGAAATAATAGTCATTATTATGCTTAACCATCGATGACATAGTCGAGGAGGGCTCGGGTGATACTAGCTACCTTCACGGGGAGTCTAGCTACAGCCTGAGAAAACTGGGTAGATTTTGAACAACTCCAGTAAGATTATGGAGTCCTTCAGGAAACCTTTCCATCTCATATGCTCAGCACCTAGAGCCATGCCTGGCACAGGACAGGTGCTCACTAAACGTTAGGTAGGTGGATTAGTTAGGTGGGTGGTTGCATGCAGGCATGCACCCATGAATGAAAATGTGTAAAAAAAAAAAAAGAACACCCCATAGCGAATGCGAAGATACTGATTTAAGGAGCACTGAGGTAGTCATGTAGCAATCCACACCATTTGTTTTTTTCCAGCTGTCCGTGTTCCAGGGACGTGGTTGGACTATACAGGGTCCGGCAGAAGTAACACCCTTTTTAATGAGCTGGTAATCCATACCAAATCTCTTATTACAAAATTGTAAGCATGCAATTCTGTAACTTAACAATATTTTAACTACTAAAAAAAGGGCGTTACTTTTGCTGGACCCTGTACTTCCTGGCCCTTTTGAGATGGGGAGGGGTGGGCAGGGGCGGGGTAGGCCACGAGTCTAGTTCTAGCCAGTGAGTTGTAACTAGAAGTGCTACGTGTCACTTCCAAAGCAGGCCATTGAATTGTCAATGCAAGGCCTACTAGTTCTTTCCCTTTCCCTCTGACAGATGACTTTCAATGTCACAGAACAGAACGCCTGCCAACCATGATGCTGATGAGCATGCACTTTGGGGGAAAAAATAAACCTGTGTTGTTTTAAGCCACTAAGTATCACTGCAACATAACCTAGCCTACAGTGACAGGTGCAAGTACAATCTCACGACAAAATCTGATGTGGCTGGAGTGCTGGTGAGAGGACCACCATGTGGGAAGCGAGGTAACAAAGGTCATTTGGGGCCACCTTTGATTACCAAGAATAGAGAAGTTGGTTAACCTGTGCCCTAGGAGGTCTTAACGTGTCTGTGACAGCCTAGCTCAGGGATGACTCTGCAAGACCTGATGGCCCGTGTCCTGTGCTCACCCACCTGATCCAGCCGTGAAGGGGGAAACCTTGGGCGATAAGTACACTGAATTCCCTGGAAGCCATCTCTTCAGCCTCCCCTCTCAGAGGTTCTCAATCCATTTACTCCCAAGGATTTTGCCAGATGAACGATCTCCCCTCAAAAGGGATACAGTGTTACGGCTAATGAGAATTCTCGACCACGAAATACTTGAGCCCCTGGCCCAGCACGGTGTCTGATAACCTACTTAACATGCACTGAGGATTTATCCCCAACAGAGGATTGCAGGGGCCACGTCTTCTCTGACCTGGTATTGCCAGGGAAAACAAATGGGACACCGTGGAAAGCCTGTCCTCTCAGGTAGAGGGTATTACCAGGCATTACCGGAGTCCGTTGCTCACCATCTCTCTGGGTTTTCGTATTCGCTCCCTTTCTTCCAGACAGCATGGTACCTACATCAACCTAATCAGAAGAGAAATCGTCTGCTGTGATTTTAAAAACATGACTGCAAGTTCCTGAGACCCCTCCCACTGGGGGACGTGTCTACGTCCCCTCCTCTTGAATCTGGGTGGGCTGTGACGTCTTTGACCAGTGGGGTACGGCAGAGGCGACGAGGTGTGATTTCTGAGACTAAGTCATGTAGATTATGCTTTGTTCACACAGACGTTCTCTTTTGGAACCTTGAACCATCAAGCAAAAAGTCTAATTTTCCCGAGGCCACCAACCAGCTAATGAAGACACGCAAGCCACGTGTAGAGGGCACCAGTGAGGGCTTCAGAAATCTTCGCTGGGTTCTGTCTTCTAGTTATGCCATCCATAACAGATGTCACCCCAATAAGTCTAACAATAAAAATGAATTAAAAAAAAAAAAAGTTATGCCATCCCAGGTGCCAGACATGTGAATGAAGAAGGCTGCCAATGAGTCTATCTCCCAGATATCCCTCGCTATGATGGAGCAGAAGCAACCCACCCCTGTTGTGCCCCATCCGCAGTCCTGATCCAGAGAATCTGTGAGCATGAGAATGATTGCTGTTGGATGAACGAATTCACTTGGAGGAGTAAAATGGTGAATTGTTATACAGCAAAAGGAAGCCAAAACACCAGTGAAGGTCCCCGCAGTGCAATGTGGGGATAACCTAAATATCTTTTGCATTCAGGCATCAAAGTCACAGTGAAAAAAAAAACCAAAAAAACACAACAACAACAACAACCATATGATTTAGGAAGGGAGGTCTGGGCTCAAACACCATCCATAACCATGCGCTGACTAGATGGTCTTGGGCTGCTCGTTCAACTACTCTTATTTTCATTTTTTTCTTCTACAAATTGGGAATAATAATGATCACAGTAATAAGGCCCTCACAAGGTCATTAGAAAAATATAAACGAGAAAGCACAGCCTGCCAAACCCTGTACAAATGCTCGTTGTTTCTGTCAATAGTGAAAGAGGCCCTTTCTAAAATGGTTTTTTGAGGCAAAAACACAATCATAAGCTATTTCTGGAGAATGGAGTGAGTTACATGCACACACATGCACACAAGCCTTGGTTGCCCCTTGCTGAAGACGATGGATTCCTTTGGGACAAAAGTCTAAAGTTACAGAGAAAACTGAAACACATCAATCTGTTTTTTATCTTCTTTCTTTTTTCAATATGCTCGGTTACCAAAGTTTTAAAATTACACAATAGCTTTCAAAGATCTAATCACTAGATGTCTTCTTCCTAAGATTCCAGGTTAAAAATAACTTAAAAACACTTCTTCTGTCAATCAAATATAACATAGACGATATTGTACCATTTTAAATGTAAGTTGAGAATATTTCTTTCCCTAAAGGAAAACCTTCCAACATCTTGATTTCGTTTCCTTGGGGGCTTTGATAAGCTACATGGGGCCAGAAATCCTGAATGTTTTTCTAGCTTCCAGATGCCAAGACCAAGGACCCTGGCCCCACCCTCCGGGGACAGCATGTTGGAGGAGGAAACTCAAGAAGGCTGGTTCTATATTACTCTTCTGAAGCCAGATGGCAGCAGTGTCCACCACCTCACATGTTGTTGTGTAGCTCCCACATCACTCTCTCCGTCACTCACTCACTCACTCATTCATTCATTCATTCATTAAACACAGGTGTAGTAAGTTCTTGCAATACCTGTAAGAAGTGACCTGAAGGCCGTCCTGCCCTCAGGGAGGTCACAGACTCGTGGGAGGACCAGTGAGCCTGTACAGTGTGGTAAATGCCACTGGAACTGATACTCACAAAGCACTGGGGACACAGAAGCAAGAGCTGTTAACACGCCTTTGGGGAGGACGACAGGGAAGGCTTCATAAGGGGGAGCCATTTGTGCAGAGCTAGAGCTGCACCGATGGAACAGAGAGAGAAGGGCAAGCCAGGAAGAGAAAGGAGTGTGTCAGCTTTGAATGAGGCCCAATGCAAATTCATAAACTCCCTTAAAACATTATGAAAATTATGCACAGACCGTTTTGTTTGTTTGTTGTTTGTTTTGTTTGTTTGTTTGTTAGCTCATCAGCTATCGTTAGTGTATTGTATGTGTGGCCCAGGACCATTGTTCCAGCATGGCCCAAGGAAGCTGAAAGGTTGGACAGCCCCGGCACAGTGTTTGCCTTAAGTTACGGCTGTTTAGCAGCTTTGAACATCTCTCCACCTCCATTCCATTAAGCTATGGAGGTGGGAATGCAGTCGAAAAAGCTACAAAGACATTTCTGCCAGTGTAAAAACATTCACAAGCTTCAAATTTTTTATTTCGATACTGTGGATCTCAACTAGAAGTCAATGCCCTCCTGGACCCACTTTTCCAAGAAGAAGGCAGCGCTCCCAGTGTTCAAGGCTACAACGTATCCACCTGCTAGGAGGCTGGGCACAAAGGCTGGAGGAGATTTATCTGGGAGGCCGTTTTTATGAACACTGTTGCTTGTCTCGGGGCTTTGGCTGCAAACTTCCGCAGGTGCCGATTACCATACTAACCTTTCCTTCCCCAGAAGCACTGCGATCTTGGAGGAGAGGCTGTTTAGGGAAGCACATGCAGCATGACAGAAGGAAGGCCTGGGCCAAGGACAGTGTTAGGGCGCACAGAGGAGGGGACTGGGCGACTTCTGGGAAAGTCACCTTTAAGCTGAGATTCAAAAAACGAGAAGCCCGCCAGGTGGAAAAGAGGGCAACATTGTTCTGTAACAAATTGAAACAATATTAGAAAGTTGGCAAGTGGGCCAAAGGTTCCATGTCACCTCAGGATACTTTGGTCACCTTTCACTTCCCTGCGAACTGGCCTTGCCCAGTGTGGCCTTTACTGAGCCGGGCAAGGAAGTTGCCAGGCTTCAATGCCCAGAGGAGCTGTTGCAGGGACCCAGCCATGCCCTTGGCCCCTCCTCTCTGCCCCTTCCCAGGAGCCCAGGACAGATAAAATCTGGTTAGGTCACTGCCCTCCTGGCTGCTTCCATAGAGTTTTGAACTCATGTGGGGAGGAGGGGGTCACAAGTCACGGCTTCAGAACCCAAACGGGGCAGGTTAGACCTGGTGACAACCAACCAATCCATCCAGAGGACCCACCTCTGACCTTGGGCATCAGGACCTTCATTCAGCTACAGATCATTATACTTTCTGCCTCTATTTTCCCTTCATCCAATATCCTCATCTAGTCACTTGTTTCTGTTGGAAAAAAAAAAGAAATATATATATATATATATATATATATATATATATATATATATATATATATATATAGAGAGAGAGAGAGAGAGAGAGAGAGAGAGAGAGGCTGTCCAGAAAAAATCCAGCCATAAATGCCTCTGTTTTTCATATTACATGGCTGGATACTTTCCGGACAGCCCTCGTATAGGCCCACCCTCATTCCCCATAAGATTTAATGCAGCCTCCGTGTGTGAACACATGTGCATACATACATCCTGTCGATGGCAATATGCTGCCTTTCTCCCCCTTTCACCCATCCGTCTTAGATCTTTCTGTTACTCTACCTTTACGGTTTTCTTGAATCCCCTTTGCTAACTTTAATCTAGTTCTGTAACGTCGTTTTACCTATAAACACGTAAATACTATGACCAGCATCCTGAGGTTACAGGGAGGATTCATGAGACGATCCAGGCAAAGCCCTCAGCACAGGGCCAGGCAAGGGTTGGATCCGTATGTGCTGCAGGTGGCCGAGGTGAGACAGTCCCAAGAATCTGTCTCTGATTCCAGAGAGGAGCCATGGCCTCACCAGCAAATGCCCAGCACTGTTCTTCTCCCCAAACCTGCCCCTCACCCCATACCACCTATACAGGATGTCTGCTTTGTCTTTGCTCACTGTCTATATATGCTCACATCCAGGCCAATGCACAAGGCCTCTCCTTGCCCGAAGCGCTCTGCCACCAGAAGGGCCTTCAAAAGGGCGGTGGGGCAGCCCTGACCCCAGCTCATGAGACGTGGCATCGGGGGTCCCTGAGCTCTCTGGGTCTCCAGAAATGAGTTTCCACCATCGATGCCAAACTCAATAGAACAAAGTCAACAGCTTTGGGAAAAGCTTTCTTCTTACATTTAAAAATAAGATCATGAAAAGTCCCCCAGAAAAATCAATGCTAGCTTTTTAAAACTCCAAATCAATAGGATGTGTGAAAGTTCTCATTAAGAGAAAGGTGCAGAGGTCAGAGAAATAAGGAGAATCAAAAAGGAAGAGATGGAAAGAGAAGACAAAAAAAGAAACAGAGGGGGAGTGGGGTGGCCGGGGAGAAGCTAGCAGAACAGGGAAGAAGGGAGAGAGGCCGCAAGGGGCAGCCCAATGAGCAAGGAAGCAGCGAAGGCCTCCGCCTGCAAGGAGGAGCAGAATGAGGCTCCATGGGCCCGCTGACCCTGCAGGGGCCTACAGTCGGCCTCAGGCACTTGGCGGGCAGAGAGGCAGAGGGTGGGGTGGGGTCAGGGGGACAAATGGGCAATGAGAGACAGGTCCCAACAGAAGTTATGTCCAGTTGTCAATTGGAGCAAGAAATCAAAAACTCTATGTAGAAGAAGCGGAAGTCCAGGTTGGCCTTGCAGGCCTGATGAGTTTTAAAATTTCAACTGTTGGAGTTGAGGGGGAAGGGGTTCCAGTGTATTACGTGTGAGGTGTGAGTAAGAACCACAGTAATATATGCTGAATGCTCTCTGAGAGCCAGCGATGTCCCAGGCGCTTTGCAAGCACGAATCCATCCAATTTTCACAACCACCCTAGGAAGTAGGTTATGAGTATGCCCATTTTAAAGGTGGGGAAACTGAGGCATAGAGAGGTAGAGTACCTTACCCAAGGTCATACAGCCAGTAGGTGGTGTGGCAAAGTTCAAACCCAGGACCCAGAGTCTACACTGATATTCAAGCTGGGTTTGGGGCCGGTGGTGTTTGTGCGTATGCGTGAACTCCTGAGTGCTTGCCTGAGAACGTGCTGTTACAGCCACGGAGGATCGGTGAGCACAGCGATGACTGATCCAGTCCGGAATTTAGGAAGAAGAGTCTGGAGATGGGGTGAACTTAGAGTACCGGAGCAGGGTTTGGTGAAAGCCCAATGCAGTTGGCAGAGCCTCCAACTAGAAGGATAAAGGCGAAGAGACAGGACATGCCCTCCATGTCAAGGTGCAGTTCTGACCCACCCTACAGCCTTCTCTGAAGACCATTCCCACAGCCAAATCACCAGCTCACCACCAGCCTTTAGATCACCCCTCCCGCAGACATGCTTCTCCTGTGTTTTTCCAAATCAGACAACACTCCTCAGAGTCTCCCCAAAGGGATTATAAGGCATGCTCTCTCACTCAGGCCTGGGATTAAGTATTCCAGAAATGTTTTCTCCCACAGAGCCTTTGACAGCCATCACCCCCACCCACCCTTGTCACTCCTGGGCATTTTAATACTGCTCCAAGGATTCCTTTTGAAAAACCAGAACACAGACAAAGAGAATGTCTGCTCAGGTCCCCTCTTAATGTCAGGACTATTGTTGGCTCTCCCACAATAAAGAAGCAGGGAGCATCTCCATCAGGCTGGGCTATGGCCTTGCTGATGCTTTGAACCTTGGTCCACACTCCCCTTGACCATCGGGTCCCCTTGCCCTGCTCCCTAGGGAGTCAGTCAACATAGCCAGACAAAGCAGTCTCTTTGCTATGTGTCTGCCCTGAGAACGGATTGTGGACCTGAGTGTCAGGGCACACAGATGTCCACAAGCATCCAAAACAACAGGGGAGCTACAGGACAGGGGGCCTGCAAGATGGCAGTCCTCGTACCCCAGGAGGAAGCGTGACTGTGCCAGCAGCCCCCCAGCTCAATCAGACATCAGGCTTTTCTGTCCTCTGAATCAGACTTCGAACGACTCTACCCATGGAGCACCTGCTGGGTGTTAGAGGGAGCAGAAGAGTACCCCAGGTCTCCAGAGACAAGGGATGCCATTGAGGCTGACCTGAGATGTGTGGGTGCACGAGGGACCCACCTTGCTCACAGCTGCCTCCCCTCCCGGACTCCGGCTGAGTAGGGTCATCACAGGCAGGGTAGGAGGGCCATCTGGCCTCCCTAGCATTCAAGAAAAAGGCTTCAAATTCACACTCAGAGGTACTCACAGGACTGAAATGAGAAGTCCTTCACAACTTAAAACTGTGTCCCAATATCCAACCAGCCCGCCTCTAGGGCCCTGCCCGTGAATATATTTTATAATTCCTGTAGGTATCTTCTTGTAGCAGAACATAGAGCATTGCAATTTTTGTGTTTAAAGCATTAATTTGTTGAAGGCAAACATTTAAATCATACCACAATCTTTCAAACCTTGTTTTGATGTTACCCTGCATTCTCTCTCTCACTCAGAGAAAGACACAAAGACCCAGGCACTCTCTGTCCAGCTAAGAAGCCCTGCACACAGCATTGGCTCATAGCAAGGATGCTCTGATGGGCAGGTCTTCCCCAGAGAAGCCACGAGAGGCAGATAGGGTGAAGGTCACAGGCAAGAAGGGATTCTCAGACACTGCTAGCTTCTGTTTCTGATCTGTGATGAAGACCTCCATTTAAGCTGGTAACACATTAAAAACAAAAGAAAGACGAAGGAAGACATTTCAATCAGATCTGCTTGGATTTCTTTTCTGTGCATGATTACGTGTTAATGGGCATCATCATTAAAATACAATTTTAAAAATATTACAAGTAGGGTTTCCCCTCATAGTTCTGATAACTCAAAATCAGCATCTTCCCCCCAATGAAGTGAAGCAAATTTATTGAAAGGGAAAATTAGCCGGCTTGGTCCATCCAGTGGTGGAAACGAGACAGAAAAAGGAGACAACATGGGTTTGCTTCCCTGGGAACAAACACAGTATGTGACCAGATTTCCAACAGGTCAGGAGCCTTATCTGTTCAGAGATCACTGAAGAGCAGGACTAGGTGAACCGAGGACGGTCCGCCAGGATCCGCTGGAGGTGCAGGGGACCTCCTGGGATGGCAGGTCGGTGGTATCTAGGGGTTCAGTGCCTGGGCAGCGAGGAAGCGGAAGGCCCAGCCCCTTCTGAAGATGCCTGCCACCAGCCCACACCAGCCAGGTCCTGCAGACACAGCAGCAGCCCTCCCACCCGTTCCCATCAGGGCCTCCAACTCCAAATTAGCATTCGCTTTAAGAACAGTGTGCTTGCTGTGAAAAGGCAGCAAGTGCCCAGCCAGCCCCCTCCCCACCCAGCCGACCACACTGTTGCTCAAGCCCCTCCTATGCAGAAATTCCAGAGGAGACCCCAGGGAGACACAACGTCCTACACTGCTCCAGAGGCCAAAAGCAGGGAGATGTTGGAACTTGAGGCAGGGACGGAATGATGAGGGGCTCCATTGCAGGGGATGGAATCCACTGAACCCTCCCACCCCAGTTTATTTCATCCGCCCTCTTTTCTTCTGGTGTCTCCCTATCTTTGCACTATTTACTTCTCCGATTACCAGGGCCTCCCACGTGATGGGTTAAGCCACATCGCTGAGACAGAAGCGCTGTTAGCCAGCTGAAAGCTTCCATTCCAGCTAACTTGGCCTCCTAACCAGCTTTCCTACCCTGCCAACCACCTCATCTCTGAGTCACTTCTAACACCCAGGATCGAGGGCTGATTAGAATTTAAGATAATTTTCCCAAGGCATTAGAGCATTTTCTGTCTTTCAAGAGGTATAAGGGTGAAAAAGGGATAAAGCTTATGTTTCAAGGAACAAATACTTTAAGACTGAGAGGGAAAATGGCTTAATTGCTTAAGTTCTTACGAGCCCCAAACAATATGGTGGGCGGGTAGCTGAGAGAACCACCTCACAGTCCAGAGCTGACTGACAAACCTGTTCTGCCTGATGAACATGTGAGGCAGGGAGGCCGCCAGCTCAGGACAGCTCACTTCTGATCTGAGCTCCCTGCCTGCCTGGGTGCTGCCTTCTGCTGTCCCCCCACCTTCTCCCTCTGCAGCCATGTGCCCGAGGGGACCCCAGCTTCATGCACCCAATGCTTATGATTCACTCAGAACACATCAGTTAACAAACATGTACTCAAATATCCCAGACCCCACACAGCCTAGTGAAAAGGGACAAATAATGCATGTAATCAAAAAGTAAATTGTGCGCTATGTTAGAAATCTGATAACTGATATGGAGAAAAATAAAGTGAGGTAGGGGAGACAGGAGGGCTACTCAGGGTAGGGGTCACTGGTAATGTTCAAGTAAAGGCTTTGAGTAAGTGGAGTCATCCACATCTCTCTGGTGTTGGAACAACTGGATATCATAGACAAAATCATGATAAAATGAACCTCAATCTGAACCTCATATCTTTAACAAAACCTAATTCAAAATGAATCATAGGTCAAACTGTAGTAACACATAAAACTATAAAACTTAGAAGATAACATTAGGAAAGAAACCTTTGTGGCCTGGGATTAGGCAAAGAATTACTGGACATGACACCAAAGGTATGATCTATAACGTGGATAAATTGGGGAAAAAAGGATCAATACTCCAAACAATGGAGTATTATTCAGCTCTAAAAAGTGAACTGCCAAACCATGAAAAGATGTGGAGAAACCTTAGATGCATATTACTCAGTGCAAGAAGCCAGTCTAAAAAGGCTACATATGCATGATGGCAACTGTTTGACATTCCGGGAAAGGGAACGTTATGGAGACAATTAAAAGATCAGTGGTTGCCATAGGTTGGCGGGGGGCCGGTGAGAAGAAATGAATTAAAAGGCAGAACACAGAGGATTTTCAGGGGAGTGAAAATAGTCTGTATGATATAGTAATGATGGATACATGTCATTATTCATTTGTCCAAACCCACAAAATGTGCAACATCAAGAGTGAACCCTAATGTAAGCTATGGACTTTGGGTGATAAGGGTGTATCAATACAGGTATATCAATTGTAATAAATGTACCATTCTGGTGGAAGGTGCTGATAACGGGGGCTAGGCATGTGTAAAGGCAGGGGGTATATGGGAGATCTCTGTATTTTCCTTTCAATTTTGCTATAACCTTAACGGGCTCTGAGAAAATACACTCTTTAATAAGACAAAAGTTTAATAGATTAATGGGATTTCATCAAAATTAGATTGCTTTGTGAAAGACATTGTTACGAGAAAGCAGGGACAAGTTACAGACTAGAAGAAAATATCTGCATATTCATAAAAAGAATCTGTGTCCAAAATATATAAAGAAATCTCAACACCCAATAGTAAGAAAACCAACAACCTAATTAAAATGTGGACCAAAATGTTAAATAAGCACTTCACTAAAGAGGGCAAATAGATGGCCAATAAACACATGAAAGATACTCAACATCCTTATTCACTAGAGCAATGCAAATTAAACCACCAGGAGATCCTAGGCCACATCCATAAGAGTGGCTAAAACAGAAAATGCTGACAATACCAAGAGCTGACACCTGTGTGCTAGAAACGGGTCTACTGCGTATGGACCCCTGAAAAGTTCATATTGAGACCTCATCCCAGAATCAGGGGATTTCCCCAGTAGATCCCGGGGGCGGGGGGGTGGGGGTGGGTCATTCTCTCCTCTCAGGTGTAGCCATCACCTTAAACAGCCCCAGGTGGGCGAGAATGAACTAATTATAATCCTTTCTTTCCTGGTTCATTCTTTTCCTTTCTTCCTTCCTGACCAGTTCGTACAAACGTGCGTCATAGTGAGGCTTCTACTGTTCTCATCTTAATGTGTTTACCTTCACGAGAAATCAGAAAATCACCTCGTTTTTCTGAATGCACAGTGCACTACGTCAAAATCCTTATGTATCTGTGACATCAGTCTACTCGTCTTAGGCCTGGAGCAATTGCATCTCTACTGAGACTGAGTCACCAGTAACGACAGTCCCTCTGGGCCTTCGGAGTGAGCCTGGCCGAATGAAGCCAGGGGGAGCTCCACGCTAAGCCACGGCACAGCTGTCAGGCTGCTGCCCTCAGCCCTGGCTGCTGTGGTATCCAGAACCCTCTGTGAGCAAGAAGCGAGTTCGAAGAGCTGAGGGTTGGAGCAGTGTCCTGTGCTATCACTGGCTGCTGTGCCCCCAGCCACACACCAGGCAGCCCCCGCGTCAGCACCATGCGTCAGGACGGCTCCTAGAAGACACAGCACTGGGAAAAGAAACCGCCTGGTGAACCAAGAATAGGACTGAGTGGAAAGAAAAAACAGCCCTGACAGAAAAACCTTGATGTGTTGGAGGATCTTTTCCAAGCCGGGGCTTCCTAATGACTCAGCTGCTCCTGTGTGGGGAAGCGCTCCTCTCATCCAGCCCTGCTGAAGAGAGGAGTCAGTGATTTCCCACTAGCAGTCGGAACAAAAGCTACCACTAAAGGGATACACTTCAATGTCCCCAAAATAGAGACTGTTGTTTACTGGGCCACTGAGAGAGCGAAAAAGACAAGAAGAGCTGGGGTCGGTGGGCGCCGACAAGGGGAGTCTGCAAGAAACTGTCATTTCTGGTTTCTTCCTCCTCTCTGAGGGGAGGATAAGACAAAGCCCCTCTTTACCATTCTGAAGAAGGTTTGTTGCTTCTTTTGTCAAAAATATCCCTCCGGAGTCCCTCCAGGGCCCCCTTGCCCTTCCCCCACTGGCTCTTAGAAGCTGGCCGATTTGCACAGGAGCTGGCCTCTCAGTTGTGTCCCTCTTCCAGGCTCACTCTCATTCTCTTGCTCTAATTAGCAACGGCTTTTCTTATTTTTGTCTGCACGTTCAAAGACAGGGAGCGAGCGGGAGCGTGAAAGGGAGAAAGCAAAGGTCTGCGTGAAAGGGGAGACCAGATGGCTTTCCCCTCACCCGCTCTGGGTTCCCGGGCCCCCGTGTTGGCAAACAGCACACAATGTCTGTCTACAGAGCCCTTTGTGGTCCAGAAGGAAGGGCCAGCATGCAGCTACAAGCAGGAAAGGAGATTGTCGAGGGAAGGCCTGAAGAGGGGAAGCCAGGGTAGGGAGAGGATCGAGGCTACTATCCCCTGGCATGTCCAGGGGGCAGCCACCTCTGCATCCTCCTGCTGGGTCAGGAAGGAGTGGGTGCAGGGATGTCCACTGGCTGTGTCCTGATGCTATCAGCTCTCTGGGTAGCAAATATCCACTGCTCCCAGGGCTGTAGAGGGTAGGGGTTCTGCTGTTTCTCTGGCACTGTGAGTTCACTATTCCGATCTCCAGGTGGGCCAGGAGCAGGCAGTAAGCACACCTTGATGGGGTTTCAAAGAAAAAAGGACTGGAAAGGCCAGTCCCCAAAGATGCAACACTCTCATATATTTGAGTGTTCATTGGAGGAAGTTCTTAGGTAAGTGGGCAGGGTAGATGGGCAGAGATCCCTACAGAGGGAAAGGGTGTTGTCAACCTTTAAAGGCTGCATCAGTCACTCTGATTGGAGATGTTAAATTCAACAATGAACAGCTCTGGTAACTGGTCCTTAACTAGTAGCTGGATTGAAATATGTGAAAGATGTTAGGAAAAAAGGGATGATTGAAAGAATTCTCATAATCCAAGAATAATCAAGAATGGACTTGAAGAAGCTGAGAGAAGCAGAGTATACTTCAGAAAAATAGAGAAATAAGTGCAGAGAAAAAGGGCATTCTACAAAGATACTTTAAAAAAAAAGTGTCTGTCCTTTTCAAAGAATGATCTTATTATCGACTGGTGGCATTATATATTAATTTGTTGACAAAAATCACTCTCATAATATTTGCAGTTGATTTCAAGGATACACATTGATTTCCTGTATCTTACTAGATAAAAGAATTCCATTTTTATTGCAATTTGCATCTAAACAGTTTCTTGGGAAAAAATAAAAACAATGAATAGAAATAGCCATCCATTCATTAAAATCCTACCAATGAAATGTGTTTTCTCTTTCAGAAGCAAGTCAAGAGAGAAGACAGACAAGAGAACAGAATAAACAGGGGAAAAGAAAATGGGGGATAAATTTGGCCAAAGATGCAGAGGGAAGACAAACAGACCCAGTGAGAAAAGAAAAATGCCAAGTGACAAGGGTCCACATTCAAATGAACGTAGCCATGTGTGTGACAGTCTCAGAAACCAAATAGAAACCCTCAAATTGCCTAATTCCCAGAACAGGCAACATTTTGCCAAGTCCATGGTTTGGCGGAGTCCTTGCATATTGCATACAATTTTAATGAGAAGCTATATCCATCTTGTGCAGAGAGCAGACTGTCATTTTCCTCTTGAAATACACACATTGCACTGACCTTATGTCCTCTGTCAAACTGAGACATCAGCACCAACTTTTAGTGCAAGTGTTTCAGCGATGCATGAGCTTGTGGCCATTCTGTTGATTTTGTTCTCTGTGTGTGCGCACAATGTGTCACTACATTGCACAACAGACAGACAAGGCCCCTGCCATCAGTGGTTATTTCCTCCATCTGGCCCTGCCATCGTTCCCTCCGCGAGTGCACGCCTTGTCAGCGGACTCCCGCCCTGCTCCTGACTGTTCTTCCCGGAGCTGACACTGCGCAGCGCTGCTGGGATGTTTCCTTACTCGTCCTCATGCAAAGCCTTTCTTCCTCCTCAGCGCACATCCTGCTTCCCCGCACTTTGTTTTCAATGCGTTTTGTTTTGTTCTCATTTAACAGATGGCACAAAGGAGGCATTTGGGATGCAGAGAAGCATCAGACGTAGCCCCGCGAAGGAGGAGCTCTGTTAAGAAGCAGAAGAGTGAGAGCCTGGCTGACCACGGAGATGGGGGCGTGGGGGATTCAACGGCGCTCTCATGCTTGCAGTGAGCACACTCACTCCATGAAGTCCAGTGCTAGCCATCCCTAGCGAAGGGGAAAATAAAGATCAAACTCTGGTGGCTTTTCTTTGGGTGCCCAAGTGAAGTTTGTATCTCAGCCCAAATGGGACACTGAAGTCCCAGCTGCCATCACAAATCACAAGTCTGCCCCTAAGCAAAGCTTGCTCTTCTTCAGCTGGGGGAGGAGTAGAGAATAGCGGTCACCAGGTGGGCCTCAGCATCCTACATTATATGACCTGGCAATGTTACTGACAATGTTCTCTGTGCCTCAGTATCTTGAACTGAAAAATGAGCATGTCGATCATGTGTACCCCATAGGGCTGTTGTGAGGATCTAAGAGAGAATGCAGGGAAAGAATATGGCAGAGCATCTGGCACGTAACGAGTGCTCTATAAGTGATAGGCACACCGTATTAGTATTTCCGTGCAAGCTGGAAGCCAATCCAGAAAAGGTTGCTCCACACCCAAATTACAACCATCACCACGATCTGACAACGAAACGTAGGACTTCCCTGAAGAGTATACGAGCTGCTTTCTTAGCTCAGGTAAACAGGGCAAGTCAGCATTCTTTTCTAACATCAGTCATTCGCATATTATCTGTATTGCTTTTTGGCAACAGCTACATGCCAGGTTTTTTATTCGTTATTTACTTTATTATTTTTCTTTAAGTTGTCTCATTTTGAAACTCGAATATCTTTACTTTAACAGAAAAGGAATGAGGAAGGGAGGGAGGAAGGATAGAAGGAAAAGGAAGGGAGGGGAGAGGAGGAGACTGAGGCAAGTAAGAGAGGTAGGAAGTCCATGGCGCCGATTTGCAACACAGGAAATCCAAAGAGATGAAGGCAGTGGGCGATGACCCAGGGCCAAGACGAAGCTCACTGGCAGAAGCAGGGCCTGGGGCTTTAGCAGGGCTACGGGAAATTGTATGCTCCGGCCTGAGACACAGACACATGCTCAGGGAGGGGGCGACACTGGTTTAGGGGAAGGGGTAGCAGGTCTGGTGAGGATGGGTTGCTGCAGAAGAAATGAGGAGGAGGCTGGAAGGCTGGTGACAGGAAGGGGTAGCTGAGGGGAAGTCACCAGGGTGAACTGAGGCCCAGGACCCCAGAGATAAGCTGAGAGAGTTAAGTAATGCACAAATGTGTTTTGAATTTTTGGTAAAAAAAAAAAAATTGAATCTTTTTCATAAAAAGATTGGTATTTCAAAAACTTCTGCTGTTGCCCAATACATGCTTTCTTCTGGTTTCCTCATAATACTTTTTGTCCAGTAAATATACCACTGCCTGTGTTAGGCTCGAGCATGTGCAAAATTGCCAGTTAAGGGGTGCTCATGTCAGACATGGGCATGTACGGTAACAAGTTAAAGAAAGGGATTCAGGGTGAAGGGACTGAGCCCAAGGGAGAGAGCTGAGGGATGCACAGAGCAGAGAAGGGCTGCAATCGGATGAGCAGGGAACCCAAACAGGCCCCAGGACAGGGAAGGAAGGCTAGGAAAGCGAGGTGTGTTTCCCACCAGACCGGGCTGGGCCAGCTTTCTTGAGCCTGGACCTGAGAACGGCATGGCCCTTCAGCAGCAGCCTCTGCTCTTGTCCAGACCCATCTGCAGACCTTTCACATACCATCGTCTGCAAAACACTGAAATAGATGCACGGCATACACCCAAATGCCCTGATGCTAGAGATGGGCAAAGAACATATAAAAGATGGGATACAAGGCAGGGGGGAATGGAACCGAGGCAAGAGAAGGGTGGACCCCATCATGGAGTGAGCAAATGTTAAACTGTCTGCAACATGCAAGCTCACCTGATTTAATGAAATAGGGGAAAGCTGTGTCTACTCCTGAGCAGGGCAACTCATGGAACTTTGCCAAGTTTGATGGCCCTCATAGCAAGACAAATGCAAACTGAAATCACAGTGAATGTCGATTTTCATCTATCAGATTGGCAAAGAAACAAATGATTGATATTTTATCATCTTGGCAAAGGTAGAGGTAATAGGAACTTTCTTACATTGTTGATGGGAGCAAAAATAGGTAGAATCTGCCTTTTTGAGGAGGACCATTGGGAATATCTATCAAAATTAAATATTTATATACTCTTGATTCAGCAATTTTACCTCTAAGAACTTACTCATTCTTAGCTCTTAGAAAAGTGCTTGGCACATAGAAAGTCTTCAATAAATATTCATTGAATAAATTAATTCATGAATTTGTCTCACAGATCTGCTCACATGTAAATGCAAAGATAAATACACAAGGCTGTTTGCTGAAACTTTGTTTAGAAATAATAAAAAACAGGAAGCAACCTAAATGTATATAAACAGAGGACCAATTAAATAAAGGTACATCCATCCAATGGAATACTGCACAATCATTGGAAAGAATAAGGCAGATTTCCATGTAATGAAGGCAAACTACTGTTACCTTCATTGTTAAGTAAGAATTACTTAGTAGGGGAACTAGGCAAACACCCTGTGCAGTATGACCTTATGGAGGTGGGAAAAGGATCTACCTTCTGGGTTTGCTAATGCACGGAGACCCTCTACAAGAGAAGAGCAGGAATAGGAACAGGGAGGTACCCGAGTGGGAGGGAAACTTTTCTTATGTACTACCTGGTCAAAACATTTTTTAAATAATAACAACAAAAGGTAACTCAGAAGAAGGGAGATTTGCATAAAAGTTTCACCACAGGGCCTGGAGCAGGGGGCCCCAGATTCATTTCAATACTAGAAAGAAGGGCTCAGAGAGTAACCAAGCTGTCTCAGGAAGTGGGAGAGTATCCCATCACTGGAAGTGTCTAAAAGCAGGCTGGGGGACCACTGTGGGAAAGCCAAGTGTCATCTGGTGGGGTGAACTCACTGTCCTTAGAGGTCTTGTCTAGCTGAGAAAGGCCATCCTTCACTGGGTTATCTGGGACAATAGGACCACTCATGGACCCCTTGTCCTCTGAACAAGGCAAGCACTTTCTAAGAGCTAATAGTGTAGCAAATTCTTAGAAGTAAAAGTATTCAATCTGAGTATATAAGGGTAAAGGGCCTGACATCACCAGGTGCTCACTAAGTTCCTAAAGAGAGAAAGAGCACAGGAATCACTCACCCCATGAGAACTCCTGAGCAGAATCCAACTTGACTGGGGAACTGGAGGCCAGAACCACTGAGGCCTGCAAGGAGATGATCAAAGCAGGCCCCCAAGCGTCATTACCCGAAGACCAAGTGACTCCCATTCCTGTTAGAAATGTGTGCCCAGAGGGCTGGGGGCTTATTCCAGACAGAGGCCAGGGGTAAGCCAGAAAACAAAGGGCCTGTGTCCTTGTTCAGCCTTCCTCTGAATCGGGTCCTACCTTCAGTGAAATCCCTCATAGGGGCTGGGTTTGGTGCTTCCTGGCTCTGAATTTCTGAACTGTGAGTTCAAGAAGCCTCTTAAGGCTCTCCACAGTGCCTCCTTCCCCTCATCAGCCTCTCCAGGGCCTGACATGGCTGTGTTGACTTCCTCCTGACCTCCCTGGCCATGAGAGTGCACATGCCCACACGCACACACACATTTGCACCCTGGAGGATGAGTCCAACACACTTGCAGATGCACAGACCCATCTTGCCATAAGTAAGCTGAATAGGCACACAGAGAGACAAGATGCTCTCTGTCATACGGGATAGTCGCTTGGGCCTCGAGCAGCCCCAGACACACTCCTCTGTACTAAACCACATCTCCCAGGATTAGACTTCCCTACCTTAGTAATGAGCCCATGAAACAGAAGTAGAGGGCTCCACTGCCATTCCAGGTAACTGGTACTCAAGCTCTTAGCTGAGCTAGCAAGGAAGGTATAGACAGGACATCTATAGGCAGAGACTGCTGTCATAGGGAAAGACCAAGACTGCTCCTCTCTCGATGTGCCTGTCCAAGCCCTGCTGGCAAAATAAGGCTTGCTTCTGATGGTTTGCCTGAGTTTGGGATGCATTCCTTCTTCATCTGGAAAAGGCCTGGGCAGACTCTTCTAAGTCTTCTTCACCCCATTGCCTTGAGGGAGAACTGAAGTCCAGGAGCACTAGCCACTGGCCACACAGCTTATCAATAGCCACAAGCACTGAAAATAGAACTCAGACCCCCCAGGGCCCAGAGCTGAAGGACCCCACTGCAGGCAGGCTCAGATTCAATATGATTTTTTATCTTCATCCTTCAAACTCAAAAATGGTAGCTCCCCTCCAGTCAGGGAAGTTCGTGCAGATGTTTGCTCAAGTTCTACCGAAAGGGAATGTCCAGATCCAGAGAAAGAGGGGGACAACAAGCAAAGGGGGGAAATATGCCGGAGCTCGGTTTCAGTCCTGGAGGCCCATGCTTGTCCTTGATGCAGATATGCAAATTAGGGCCACAACTAGGCCTCCAGTGTGCAGCCCTGCCACCTTCCCTCTGTCTCTTTCTGTAAGCAAAAAGCCTTAGACCTCATCTTCCCCAGGGAGCTTGGAATTGCCCTCCAAGGCACTGGGCATCCTCTGGATAGATCACAGTCAGGTTAACCTGTCAGAGCATCTGGAGAGATAGCACTTCTCCCAGAGAGGTTAAAATGAAGCTGGTGATACCAAGTCAACACGGAGCTCTGTGTTGTAC
Organism: Lyroderma lyra; assembly: GCA_004026885.1. NCBI lineage: Eukaryota > Metazoa > Chordata > Mammalia > Chiroptera > Megadermatidae > Lyroderma > Lyroderma lyra. Next base: position 305,568 of record PVJL010000842.1, read on the forward strand.
AGTGCAGAAATGTACAACAACAGGGCATGGCTCCAGGGAGCGCCTGGAGCCCAAGAAAAACAAGGGACAACACAGATACAAGAGCGAGTATTCATGAGAGAACAGCTGGCAGAAGTTTGATATTCCTGAAAATACTTGTTGTGCTTTCAAGGATGGTTAAGTTCAACAACATCCTGTCTCAGAAGCAGAGGCAGATGGTGGCTCCCCTGACCGAGGTTCTGATCCCAGCTGTGATATTCACGAGCTGGGGCTCTCTGGAACAGTGCCCAGAAACGCTCCCTGGCTGCCCTCTCTCCATGGATAATGAGGTGGTCAGAACAGTGGTCTCTCAGCATCCCACAATCCCCGCCCCAAACTTGGGCAGTTTCAGACTCTACAGTTCTTCATGGCCAATGAGGGTGCACCAGGGCCCCGGCTGGACTGCTGGCCCGCAGACGTTTTCACTACTCACAGCACCTCAGTAATGACCATACGGTGTCTTTGTTACTGCCTTTAATAACATGTATTTATTAAGTCATGAACTTCCACCTAGGGCAGCTCTCATGCCCAAAATACTGCCAATCATTCTAAGTAACTCTAGCACTGACCTGGGAGAATCATGGTTGTTTGGTCAACACCAATAGGGTCTGGGTGCATCTATTAGTCCTGTCTTTCAGAGGCAGAGGGGCAATGATGAGCACAGGGCACAGAGTTCTATTCCCCTCTGCCTCCTCGGCACCTTCTGCCACAACCAGAGCCCAGAACTGAGTCGCCATGCCTGGTATGCTAGAGTCAATGTGGCAGAGGGCGTCCTTCTAGCTCTATTTGCTGTTGCTCATGCTGGTGTCACAGTCCATTACATCTAGCCAATTACATCGGATTTCTCTCTGGGGAACACTGGGCAGGGCCATGATGGGGCTCAGAGGAGGCCTGAGAGGTTTCTAAATGAAGTAGCCTGTTGGGAAATCCTATTATGAAGGTCATCTTACAGGGCTGCAGTGTTAATGACCTTGGGCTGCCCAGGCCCTGAGCGGAGCTGGTCTCCCTGGGGCTTGAGAGGAGGCTATTTGAACTGTGGCCTTCCTCTCACTCACTAGCCAGCTGCTGATGGGCAAAAGAGAGCAGATAGGGTTCCTCGATGCCCCTAACTGCAGCTGCCAGTGCAGTGGCCACACACACATACATGCATGTGTGCACATGCACACGTTTCCTCACCTCTCCCTCACTTTTAGCATCAAGAAGGAGTAGACAGGTGGAGACCAGAGTAAAGACCAGCAACCCTAAAGGAGATCGAAATAGGCCCTTGAAACTTCTTTTTTCCAAAAGAAACTAAATTAGACATATTTTCCTCCACCTTCGAATCCTGCAGATTTCTTGTCTCAACTCCCCCAGGCTTATAAATTGGCTCATCTCAGCTGTTCAACTTGACAAAGGAACCAAAACTGTTGAAAGGTTCAAAATGTCCCCTGAGTTTCCAGGCATGAAAGAATTTACATATAGGTGCACAATTACCTAGGAGAAAAGTCCCCATTTGCAGGGAGCAGAGGAGCAAAGAAGTAGCCTCGAAAAAAAGGAGATCTCTGAGGAGGAAGCAGCAACACATCTAGTCTGATGAACTCTGTGGGAGAGTGGCAGGAGGCAGTGACCATGAAGCTTCAGGCCCCACCCAACTCAGGGCTTTGACACATGTGTGGGGAACAGGCAAGACACAAACAAGGAGATAGATGAACCAGGAATTGTTCCGTTCTTCTTCAGGAGCTGTCAAAGCCCCAACACCCAGCGTTGGGTTGGTCTTTGCTCACCTGAGAGCCTCCTCGAAAAGCCACGTGCACTCTGAGATTCCTGGTTATAGAACCTGAATCCTCAGCTCCAACCCTGGGCCCTGAGCAGGGCATGGGGAACCTGGAGGTCTGATGTGCTCTTGAGTACAGCGGTGGCACCCTGCTGTTCAGTCCTGAGCGGACAGCTGGTACTGGACGGCTACAGGGAGGGCTGCTCTTTTCTGAAACCCCTAGAGAGTCTGCCCTCAGCTTTCTGTATCTGTCTCCTCTGCCCAGAGCCCTTTTCAGGCTTCTTAGCTGTTGAGGTGCCAGTCTATGCCATCTGATCTCATCAGGGCCCTGCACAGCCTTCTGATAGTCCCCAGTGCCCACTTGCGCAGCTCCTCCCTGTCGGCCTGCAGGCCTCATGCTCAGTCCACCCAGCCTCCAGCCTGTTCCTGTAGTCCCTGCTCCCAGACTCCTACGTCCCCTCAGGTTCTCAGATCTACCCTTTCTACAAATATCACAAGCCCAGGGACGCCCTCAATGGCATGCCCTGGGATTCCAGCTCTATAGGTGGTCCTGGTCTGGATCTTATACCCAGTGTTCTAGGCCTGGGCACCAACCAGACGGACTCAAGACAGTCTCAGAAGCGGGTACTTGGGAATGTTGGTCTATAAAACCTCTCCTATGGGTTCTCATGCCCACCCTGAGATCAGAAATTACTGCTTCAGGAGACCACCATTCTCTCTCAGGTTTGGGGGGTCATCTTTCCCTACTCAGACCTTCAGCTCACAAAGACCACCTGCCTAGACCACCAGCCTCAAGGCAGGCCACAGGAGCCACACCTTTCAAACGTGTGTTAACTGACCCACTGACCTGGTGAGAGGCAGTGGAACACACCTATGTACTGGCCACTGCTTGAAAGTTATGGAGTTGGACCTGGACAGGTAGGTAAACAATGGAACATTCAGGACTCTTACTGACTTGTCTTTGGGTGGGAGCACCACATGCTGCCTTCATTCCAGAATGTTATTCCCTTAGTAACCGAGTCAGATGGTATGCTTTAGGGCCTGAGAGCAATGACATCTAGCAATACATGGCACTGCATGGCTTACATATCCACCATCATGCTTGATTGTCACACACCCCAAGAAGTAGGCACAGGACATAGGACTGTCGATGGGAAAGGACTTGCCTAAAAACGTTGAGAAGTTCACAGCGGAGCCAGGACTAAAAGCAACTCCTGTCTGTCTGTTAGGCCTCTTCCACCTGCACACATTCCCTTCTCCTTTTCATCCCCCTGCAGTCCCCCTGCAAGTGACAGCATCAAGAATAAAGGCCTAGGCACCATGGCTCACTGTGTGTCCACTGCAGTGGTGAGCTAAGGCTGGCCTGGACACCCTCAGGGGCAGGAGCAAAGGAGGATGGCAGGGAGGGTTATGCGTAGCATTGTCATTTCCTGAGTTGTAACAGTGGCTAGAGAGGAAGGCTAACGAGAAAGCTCTTTCTGGACACTCCAGGGACTGTGCCTAGAAGAGAAAGCCATGCCCTCAGGGAGCACTCAGGGGGCAGAAGCAGATCTAAGCCCCATGGCTACCCTGTTCCAGCTAGGACCTGGCTGCCAGAGACTGTCCCAGTACTTGGGACCCTGCCTTGGACAGCCATATGGGATACTATAGCCCCCCAGCCACTAACAGACAGGTAAGGGGCCTGCCCATGCCAGGTTCCTCCTAGCAACTGTCAGTCTCAACCCTGCCATCCTCCCCCAAGACTAACTTCACCTGATGTAGTATATTAGGCTCCACAATGCTCAGAAAGAGCTTGCTGAGAATCAACTCTTGACCTTCTTGGCCCAGGATCAGTTAGGCCGCTGGGACCCACATAGGAACACGTCTTAGCCATCAACTTGAACAGTAAAGGTGTGAGGGTGGATAAAGACAAAGCCATGGTTTCTCATGAATCCACTGTACTATGAAACTTGAACTTGAAGTGGGTGGGGCACAGGGGCCATTTTCCTAGTAATTAACCATTTCATCGAGACAAACACATGATGAGGTCAGAGTCACTGGCAGGGTCATCAGGCTGCTGTGCTTCTGCCTGATGAGTCTAACCTGTGTGTACAGAAAGAATGCATCAGGAAGAGGCAATGGTCCACGGAGCCCTCAAGAAAATGTGTGAGCCACTTGCGACACATCCAAAAGTGCAAGCTCTCCACACAGCTTCCTCTGCTGGTCACCCAATTCTCTTCCCACCCTCCCTCCTCACCACAGGAACAGCTCGAGGCCAGGACCACTTTCTGCTGGCTGGGTTGCCTAATTGGTCTCTGGGTGCCTGTGCCCAACCAAGCGACTGGTCACCGTGACTTTGACAGGAGGGGGTTTAACAAATGCAAAGTGAAAGTCAGGAAAATAAGGTTCTTGCCCAGCATGAAAGTCTGCCATGCCAGAAAAATAATATAAAGGATATTCTGTTCACCACCCTGTCGATTCAACACATGCAAAGGCCCAGATTCAGATAACCAGAGAGGAGAATTTACAAGGTCGACATTACTGTGCGAATCACAGAACCATGCAGGCTTGCCAGCCTGGCTCCAGGGTGTCAATTCTCAGGGCTGTCTTGGGAGAGAATAACTTGCCTTCCTTCTCTTTCCTTCTCCAGGGCAGCTGAGGGAGGTTCGCTGTTTCTCACTCACAGTTCCCTGGCATCCGCCATGCTTCCTGCTCCTGGCCTCGTGAGACTTCGCTGCACCACCCCAGAATGCTGTGAATAGCCATTTTCCCCACCCAACAACACAGCTTGAGCACCCAGAATAGGTGCACCTTCCCTTGAAGACACACCCTGGGAGCAGTCACAACTCCTTCCACACACACTGGGCCTACCCCAAATCAAAGGGTGGAGAGCTCTCTCGAAATCAGCATCTGTGCCCAAGGGCCCCTCACCTCCTCGGGAAAGCCTGTTGTGAGCTTTGGGAAGAAAGGTCTGGCTCCAGCCATGAAGGCCATGTTACCAGCAAAGCCAAGGGCAAAAACAAGTTAGAAGATGCAACGTAAAGGTCTTGTGACAGGGAAAGAGGGGCGTCTCTGCCCTTCTGGGGCACTGAGCTCAGCCAGGCTTCCGGGTGGCAGGATCCATGATGTCACCTGATTGCCACTCTCCACGCTCAGAAATGCCAACAAAATGTGGTTTCCTGTGCCTCTAAAATAGCAGAGGGATGGTGCCTGAGGCTCCCCATTTCCTCCACACTCAAATGAGTTTACATTTACAAGAGGCAGTTTGTAAAGTCAAGCCAGGTTCACAGTGGCTTTAGATTAGGAATGTCTCCCCTTAAAGCCCAGAGGAAGGTGAGGCTAGGGAGGGAGAATGAAAAAGCAAAACAAAACACTTAGATTTAAATATTTGTCCCCAAAGGCCCTCCCAAGACAACTACAGGAGCTGACTGACAGGCAACATGGACAGCAGAACCCCCCGAAAGAGAAAAGTTCCAATTAGCCCAAAGAAATGAGCCTGTTCACAGAGTCCCAATTAAATCAGAACCAGTCAATGCTTGCTCAGGTCCCTGCCATTACGCTCAGGAAATAATGAGAAAAACGAGAGGGCTTCAGCCAGCAAATGTGGCGGGGCAGCCCTGGGAAGCCTTGAGAAATCACCCACGCTGGTGCAAGCGTGCCTGGCAGCTGCCTCGCCTGCCCCTTTAAGAACGCAGCCCGGTCCCTGGGTCCCCACTCGGAGCCTGATAAATGCCAAAGAGGGCACTTCCCGCCCCTCCTCCAAACAATGGGACAAAGAAGAGCACTGTGGGACCAGGCCTGGCGGCTTTTAAAACGGTCTGTGTTGATTCATCACTTGATCTGGCTCTCTCTCCCCTCTGTTTCCGCACCATCTATCATGGGTACCAGAACCAAGAAATCCAATAAAGGCACAAAGGCACAGTTCTTGCTCTCAGCAGGCCTCAGAAAGGCTAGGTGAGGGCCCCGACCCAGGCAATTAGATGATCCCAAAGGATCACAGAGCTGGCGGGCATTAGTAATCCCGCCTGAGTCTGGCACTTTGCTTTCAGGGGCTTGGGGAGGAAGGTGAGTTGGGGAAGGAGAGGTGCAAGGGATGGTCTGGTGCTCAGGCAGCGTGAGGATGACAAGAGAGGACAGCTGGCATGAGGCCCACGCTGGAGAAGGAGGAGCTAATACAGCCTCCCTCCTCCAAAGGCCAGGGCCACCTGAGTGATAGGTCAGGCTCATGGTGGTCATTCCCAAGGTCTATGTGGGACCTTGTGTGGGAAGCCCTGCTCTTAAAAGAATCTGAAACTGTGAAGGCCACAAACAAAATTTAATGAAGGAAAGCAGTCTTCTCTTTCCCAATTCTGGACTCCCCATGTTCATATTCCATGCGCTTATGAGCTGTGCACCTTCTAGACCCTTCTGCTTTGTCCCAGAGAAGACTGGTTCTCAAGCCAGGTCAGCGCATTGATTGCCACGTATAGGACATGTGTTCTTTTGGTCTAAAGAGAACCGATGAGCACATGCAGTACCCATACCCCCCTAAAACTGCCAAGTTTGCGTCACTTTGTATCATTCAGAAGCAAAGATAATACAACTCATGAAACCATCCCACTCCCATTCCAAAAGCTTCATTTCCTTCCAGAACACACCAAGGCGAACCCCCTCCCTGCCCCAGGGCCTGGCATTGAGCCCCTGGAGGAAGACAGCCAAGCCAGAGGGCTTTGAGTTAATGAGCTACATGGGTTCAGTACCAAGTTGAATGCTGTGGGAGCTGGACTGAAATGAACTAAAATATTTTCCAAATTCAGTCACTTCTCAATTACTGTTGAGTGAATTGTCCATGACAACCCAAATTCTCCATGCCTCAGTATGGAGCTGGACAGGATGTAGGGGTGTGTGTGTGTGTGTGTGTGTGAGAGAGAGAGAGAGAGAGAGAATGCCAATGTCCCCAAACTAAATATAACTGAGCTATTAAGTTATTATCCATCATTTAGAATTCTCCCCATCTTTTCTCCTCACCATGACTATGAACATTCTCATTAGACACAACATGGAAAAGGCCCAGTATTGGGCTTTATAATGTAAGAACCACTGGGTTCTTTTGTTCCTATATGATCCAGAGCTGGAAGTGGGGAAACTTTGCAGCCTCAGCCCCGTCCCCGGGTGGGCAGGAAGCAGAGGCCTCCAGAGACCCAAAGGCTTACCCTTGCAGGCCACGCTGTTCTCGGCCTCGTAGCCAGGCTTGCAGGTGCAGCGCCCAATGGGCACCATCCACTCCCCATCACCGTTGCAGTAGAGCTTGATGGGTACGTCTACTTCCTCCGCGTTGGGGATGCACGTGCCCCGAGCAATCACCAGAGACGTGCTCTCTGCCCCAGTCATGGTCTCGGGGAACACAGCAAAATTTTGCACGACGCTTGGACACTTTTTGAAGAAGACACGAACAGAAAGAAGAGACATACAGGCTCCGTAATCCTGGAAAGCGAGGTAAAAACCATTCCGAGTAAGAGGCCCGAAGCTCCTGACTTCTGTGTTAACCTTCATCAGCCTTCCCCCAAAGTCCACCTGGGAAAAGCTCTCATCTGCAGCAATGGTGTCTACTTTGAGGTAGGGGGCCTCAGACCAGAAGGCCGACTTCTTGGTGGCAATGACAGAGTCAGTCTCATAGTAGTACAAGTTGAAGGTCTCCTTGCAGGAGCCTGGGACGTTCGGGAGGCTGCTGCAGTCTCTCACAGTGAAACGCATCTCCGTGTAGATGCGATGGGCCCCCCGCCGGTTGATGAAGGTGGTGAGCAGCCAGTTATTCTGGTTGGGTTCGAAGACGTTGCACACTTGGTAGGTGCGGATGGTGTTCAGGTTTTCGTCATAGCCACTGACTTCTTCCCACTGTACCAAGTAGGCCACAGGCGCGCACATGCAAAAACACGAAATAGAGAGTGAGAACACAGAGAGGCAGAGCAGAGGAGAGACCTGCCACTGGAGGGGGCCTGAAGAGCTCACCTGTCCACCTGTTTGACTTGAAAAAATGAGCACATATAACCTGCCTTGAAAGCTCTCTTATAAGCAAACTTCAGCGTGTTTCTGAAGTGCATACCTAAATATTAGACTTCAGTCTGGAGAGCCTTTCTTCATCTAAGCCACACTCTCATGCTGTGACTATGGCTCCTTACATCCATGGGGACAACCTGAAGCTTTTAGCCCCACATGATAACAGAAACTTCCTCCTCATTCCACAGCCTGTACTCTCAACAGCCAGCCAACGATGAGGAGTCCGACTGCATGACACTCCCACCTTGGAAATCCCAACTACTCAGCCTAATTTCTTTATTGTGGTGAAACTTCCTTATTTCTCTGAAAAGCCTATAAATATAAAGCTTTGTAGGATTTCTCAACAAACTTAGATTCTCATAAACTTTTGTTTTATAATATCAACTCTTTGAAAGAAGCAGACTATAAAACCAGCAAGAGTAGGGCCTGCTAAGAGAGATCCTTAATGGAGGAAATTAAGCTTCATTTTGTGCAAATTTCAAGCAAAGATGTGATGGAAGAGAATGTTGGAAGGCATTACTTAGGGAGCAAGAAAAGCTTCTTAACAAGAGAGAGATGATCAGGTTTCATGTTCGAAAAAAAAGGAGCTCTCATTTCTGGCAGCCCTGGAGATTGGAAGAAGATGAGAAACAATGCATTTATTAAGTAATGTCTCTCAATCTTCTCAACACTTCCCAATAGTAGTAGACGCCATGGTCCCCAATTTACAGACAAAAAAAGGTATCATGCAATTCATCTATGGCCATGTGGCCAAAAGAGAAGTTGGGGATGAGAGGAGATAGAAAGGGGTGCTTTATTTAAATGGTCACAGGAATTCTCTGAATAACTTACTTCAGTAACAGGCAGTAGGTGGGGTGGGGGTGGGGGTGGGGGGTGGGGTTCATGAAGGTATAGCTTCCTTAACTGAGCCACTCTGGGCCAGGGGCCAAAGAAGAGTTGCTGGGTCATTCTTTTTTCCTATGCTGGGAGAGAAAGCAGCTGCCCACAGTGGAGGTAGTGGGGAGGGCCCTCAGGACCCTGATCTCAAGAACTGGGAGTATTTTCAGGAAATTTCAGTGTGTTGGCTAAAGAAGTAAACAAAGGACAGAAGAAATTCCACTTCCAAAAGTGAAAAGAGAAAATGGATAAAGATCCTCCACAATTTAGCAGCAGTGATAAAAGCAACCAAACAGTTTCTATTTCTTTAAATATTGTGCTAATTGCCTCTTATTCACAGTGTGGAGCTGAAATATACAATCTAGGAGCCTTCATTAAAAAAGCTAAAAATCCAATTACGTGTGCAAGGGACATACACCACGGTAGCTTCTTATACAAAATTAAACCCCTCTAGGGGCAAGGGGGCAAAAGCAAGGAAGGCTGTCTTTCAAACATGTGCCAGTTATCTGAAGACCAGGCATGGTGCAGAGTAAAATGGGCTGGGCACATAGAGAGCTGACCCTGCACACCCAGGCCACTCCAGCAAACAGGGCACCACCACTGAGGCACCTGAGCCTCAGTCTTCCCCCACCCCTCCCAGTGGGTCAGTTCCCTCCCCATCCTGGAGTCTTTGGTGAGCTCCACCTGGGATCCTCGTACACTGCCAAACCTCACCTGGACTTGCTTAACTTCTTATCAACTCCCTAGATGTCAAGGGACCACTTTCTATTCCTCCCCAAAGACTGTATTACGTTTTATTTAAATGAGTTTGTTATACTTATGTACGCTTGCCTGGTTTCTTGGAACCAAGAAGCCAAAAGATGAGGGAGAAGAAGGTGGCAGTAGTCTTCATTCATATTTTCAGACCACTCTCCATTTCCACAGGGGTTCTGAAATACTGTTTTACCTCAACTTTTGAGGGAAGGACAGGTCTACTTTGCTGTTCTGTAATTGTTTAAACACAGCAGGTCCCATGAGGCATTATTTCAGTTGTGCTGTATGAGGTCTCAGCAGAAATGGGGGCCCCTTTGTCAAGGCACAGGAAAAGCCTGTGGCCACCATTGGGGCTGTGAGCCTCATCCCAGCCAGAGTCCTTGACCCACTCAAGACTAATGCAGCCCTCCTATGTGGGCAAAGGACCAGAAGTCCACCTTGCAGCGCTCACCTGAGCCCTGAGACTGTCACCACCAATAGGTCTTTAAATAGACAGAATAAGGATTTACACTCTTGTGGAGCTGGGATATTAAGAACATTTATCTTAGAAAATGACACTGATTGGTATTATAAGACCCAACAGAGGTAATTGTTTCAAACATTAACCTTTCTGGGCCTCAGTTTTTTCATCTGTAAAATGAGGAATCATACTGGGTAACCTTGAGTCATAAAATCCTACCAATCTAACTGATTCCATGACAGCTCCTAAGGGAACAATCAAAGCAAATTAGTGGGGATATCAGCTGTATATGCACAGGGAAAGAGGAGAGAGAAATTGAGAGAAAGGAAGTAAATCCTGTTTTTTGGGAAAAGGCCATCACAAGGTCTCATTTCTTTCCCTATTTCATTCTTCTCCTGCCAGTGGGTGCTACAAGGAGTTGGGAAAATAAAGTAAGTGACCAGAGTGGGTTACAAGAGATCTAAATGCTTTTCAAGCAAGTGGCAATTAGGATCAGGAGCTCTAAAGAAAGAGGGGAGTTTGGTAAATCGAAGTGAGGGTGGAATGGCATTCCCAGAAAGGGGGGGACAAGTACTGTTACTTGTCTATGATACTTGGAATAAGCCTCATTTCTTAATATTTAAACCTTATTCAAATGTCAATGAAAAAATGTATTTACTGAATGCCAATGCTAGGCCAGGCATTCCATTAGTCACTGGGATATAGCCACATGAAGCTTATATTCTAGTGAGAGAAACAGAAATCAGACAAATAGTCATTAAAATAAATAATTATAATTGTGCCAACCGCTGTGAGGGACAATATAGGGTGCCAAGAGAGGGGTGTGCCTGCGATACAGAGGAATGTCAGGGAAGACCCTCCAAGCTGAGACGGAATGAATGGATAGAGTTAGCCAGCAGTGTGCTCCTGAGAGGGACAGAGCAGCCAGGCCTGGGGACCGAATGTGCAAAGGCCTGGCACCATCGAGGAATGAAGCCTGCATGACAAGAGTCATAAGAAGCCACCGGTGGTAGGAAGGGATGAAGGGGAGAGGAGGTCTGCTCGGACACTGTGAATTTCATTTGGAGGGTAACTAGAAGTCATGGACGAGTTTTCAGGAGGGAAAATACAGGTTATTAGAGTTGAGTCTTTAAAAGCTTTCTCTGATGCAAAGTGCAAAGTGGGCTGGCGGGCAGCTTGAGCACATGGGAAGGACAACGGGATGGCATCGCAGTAGTCCAGGCAAAAGGTGACAGTGGGTTAGACTAGACTGGTGGAGACTGGGAAGATATCACGACTGGTGGAGACTGGGAAGATATCATGGGGTAGTATCTCTAGGTTCTCACCGAGCTGTGTGTGTGTGTGTGTGTGTGTGTGCACGCGCGCGTGCGCCGTGGGGGGCACAGAGAGAAACTGGTTTGACCAGACCCAATGGGCCATGTGCTCCCTTCACACTCTTCCATGCATCTGTCCTGTCTCCCCAACCAGGCTTTGAGCTACCCTGTGTCTTCAGGCACAGCCTCCCAGATAGTTATAAGAGGGAAGTTTACCACTCTTGGTCTCCTACCCCACAAACGCCCCATTTCCTATTCAGGACCCAGACTCTTTTATCCAAGGCCCTGCTAAGCCCAGTCCCTGCAACATGCCCTCACTGCCCATCCCAAAGCCGATGTCCCAGAGCTCTCTATTCAGGGGCAGTTTCTTGGCCTCTACGTCTAGGCATGTGACATATTCCTTCCTGTGTTCTTTTCTGTAATTATCTCTTCCCATACAAACAACAACAAAGTATCATGATTAGCTTATCAGATTGGCAGGACATTACAAAGATAAAATATCATCTTGTTAAGGATATGGAATATAGCAGCCCCCACCAGGTCCAGAGCTTTGTGTATGCACGCCCCGGGTACTTGGAGGTTGCTGGTCCTTACAGGGTCAGGGGCTACAGACAATGCAGTAGCCTTCCCAGCATTTGCTCTGAGCGGGGTCTCTGGGAGTTTTGCACAGTCGTGGTGGAAAGAACAACAATTAATTGAGATTAAAATCCTCACCAATTAGTGGAATGGGGATCTCAGGGTCTGAAATAAATTGACTTAAAAAAATATATATATATATATATATGATCCAGGACATTCCTTTAACATATTTATTTGTGGAGTAAGACTGATCATGCTGAGTGCTAATCTGACTGTAGTCCTCCCTTTTTGGAGCTTTCAACTGGAACCGAATAGGGCACCTAAGACCTTTTGTTAGTGTCCATTGACCAGTGAGTGTGTAAACAAAATATGATGGGACCATACAATGAAATACTATTCAGAAATTAAAAAGAATGAAATATTGGTACATGCAACAGCATAGATAAATCCCTAAACGCTGTGCTAAACAAAAGAAGGTAGACTCAAGAGACCATGAATTGTTTGATTCCATTATGAAATGCCCGAAAAAGGCCAATGTGTCGGTAGGGAAGTGTTAGTGTTTGCCCAGCACCGGCGATGTGAATGGGGAGTGATGGCAAATGGTTATGAGGAATCTTTTTGTGGGTGATGGAAATGTTCTAAAATGGGATGATGGTGATTATACAACTCTGTGAACTTACTAAAAATCATTGAATTCCACACTTAAAATCAGTAAATTTTATGGCGTGCAACTAATACCTCAAAATGACTTTAAAAAAAACTTTCTGCTCTCTGGTTCAGCCTGTGTCTTGACACTTCAACAATGCCAGTGTCTCTGTCATCCACAGAAGGTCTGGCTGCATGGACAGCTTCATGTCCCTGCTGACCCTATCCACTGAGCCAGGGATGCCCTTCTCACCCCTTTATTCCTAGATCCCAAGTGACAAATATTTGCTAAACCAAGTTTGTTTGGGAATGAACAAGTGAAACTTAACCTGGGGCAAAAGTGGCACCTACAGTAGACACAGGTGGCCAAGGAAACTTCCTGCTCACGGATATCAAGGACCTGGGTAGAATCGAAAGGGTGGCTTAAAAATGGAATCAGAATCCCGGGCCCAGGACCCAACTCACAAAACCTCTTGATTTTCCAACCTGGAGCCAGGCAGGTATTAGGCCCCAACGCCCTGTGTCCAACACACCTGATTTGTTGCCATCATTTGTCATTTCTTCCAGAACTATATTCCCCCTCTCTGGCCTCCTTCTTGCATTCTCATGGCCCTGTGCTAGGGCCAGTGTTATTGCCTGCCCAGACGATTGCCCTGGCCCACTGACTGATCAGAAATGAATAACAACAGTTGAGGAAGGAGATGGCAGAGGCTCCAACTGGGGTCATATCCTCTCACATCCAGACACTAAGACTGTGTCATTTCTGCCCCTTGGTGTTGTCACTGATGTCCTGACTGGCCCTAACACTTTTGTTCTGCCCCACCCTCATCCTATAATCAACTCTTCCAAGTCAACCAGAGAATAACGGACCTGGCTGGAAGCCAATATACAGGATCCAGCAGAAGTAACACCCTTTTTTACAAGTGGTTAAAATAGTGTTATGTTATAGAATTACATGCTTATGGTTTTGTAATAAAAGATTTGGCATGGATTCCCAGATCATTTTTAAAAGGGCGTTACTTCTGCCGGATGCTGTGGTTACGCTGAGCAAGACCCTTTGTTGACGAAGGGGGACACTGAGACCAGAGATATTCAATAACTGACCCGAAGTCAGGTGATGGGTGGCAGAGCCGAGCTCTCTTTGCAGCTCCCCAGGGAGCTCAGTCTCATTTCCTCCCTGATGCCTTCCCAGCTTAAGTTCAGTGACCATTTTTTTGAATGCTGAAAGCATGACTGAACTTATTCCACACAATTTAGCTTTTGATAATACACTGTTTTGAACTATTTGTTAATTGCTTTGTGTGTGTGACTCTGGATTCAGCTACCAGGCTATGAGCTTCTTGCGGACAAGGAATTATGTTTTGACTAATTTATTAGTTCATTTCAACACACGAAACAATTCCATGCATTGAGCTTTGCAAAACTGGTGTTACACAATGGCATTTTCATTTCTCAGGGCACCACTCTCACTCCCTTCTCCACTCACTTTTTATCCTGGGTGACCTCACCCACACACAAGGCTGCAACCATGGGGTACATCACTGACCTCTTCCCACTGCCCCAGATTTATTTATCCAGCTGCCTGCTGGATGCCGCCTGATAAACACCTGACACTCACCACTTTGCTCTCTGCAGTCTCGCTGCAGTCTCACAAATTTGTCTCTGGCCCACCACACACACCTACACATGCGCACATGCACACATGCACACACGCACACACGCGAGGACAGGACCCGGGTGGAGACCTCTCCATTTTCCCATGCCTAGGCCTCTATAACCACTGGAAGATTTGGGGCTGAGCAAGGTCCTGGTCTGTACCTCAACTTCTCTGCTTTCTTGGCCCCTGATCCTTTGCTGGGTACTTAACTGCAGGTGCCACCAGGTTCACTTGTCCCTGGAAGAGGAAGACACAAAGCAGCCTTGCACAACCAGCAGAATATTAAGAGCCTTTGAAAGGGCACTATTATTGATACAAATGGACAACCTGTCCTTGAGATAAGCGCAATACAGAAAACAATGACACCCATTAGAAAATATTTGTTCAGGCTTTCAGACCAGGACTTTGATATATGAGAAAGACACCTCTAGGTTCTTCTAGATCCAGATTTGTTAGACTTGCTTGTTGTGAGTCAGAGCTTGCAGGGCTCAGTAGTGGCCCGGAGTGCCTGTTCACATTTGGACAGTGCACAGTGACTATTTGCAGTCTGGCTGATGGTATGTGCACATGTGTTTGTGCATACATAGGGGTGTGTGTGTGTGTGTGTGTACATGCTGTTCCCATTCAAAACTACTACCATAAGACCATCATGCTAAGTGAAATAAGCCAGACAGAAAAAAAAAAGAACTACATGAGTCCACTCACGTGGAACATAAAATTGAAAGCAATAAAGAAACAAAAATCATGGACACGGTTAATAATTTAGTAGTCACCTGAGGGTAAGAGGGAAGAGGGGTGGGGGAGAAGGGACAAGGACACAAATATATGGTGATGGAGAGAGAACTGATTCTGGGTGATGAACACATAATACAACACATAGATGATGTACAGCTGGAACCTATGTAATTTTTACTTATTAATGTCATCTCAATAAATTTAACAAAAAATAAACCCCAAAACACTGCGATAAACTCCAGTCACTGGTTCAGCTACACTGCCTCCTAGAACAAACTTCAGAGACCCTAACACATTCTCTCTCCTCCCAGGGTGGATTTGGATTTGAGAAACAGGCAAAGGACCATGTGAAGCCAAATCTGATGAGTCAGATGGATGAGCAAATGAAGAAATATTACTTGGTCAAAAGTGAAGAGCTGCTGTTAGATGAAGTTTACAAACAAAAAAGTGAGCTGATTCTACTCTGTGCCTCTGAGGCTAGTTCCAAGCACAGGATTCTGCCAGCGCCACTCCAGAATGCCCAGTGCTACCACGATACCACATCAAAAAACAGCCACATGTAAGCCAATTCTACAGGGTCTGGCCAGGAAGGGCACTTCCTTGGGATCCTACTATTTAAAATGAGGATAGAAATCATTAAAATTGGTGTTTTGGCCTCCATTAGCTTAACAAGATCCTGGTTATTCTGATTTATTTCAAATGCAACTCATTTAATTCATTTTTTAAATCAAGAATTAAGCAACTACTTACACCCCCAAGCAGTGTTCTAGGTGTTGGTGACACAGCAGTGACACAGCAGTCCCTGCCCCCATGGGCCTTTTAATAGAGTGAGCCAGAGGAGGAACAAGCAAACAAATGAATAATATAAAGCCTGACAGTGTTAAACACTATTGAGGACAGGTGAGGGGGCAGCGATCTGAGTGACAGGCAGGAGCCACCAGCCTGGAGGGTACGTGAGGGAGGAGTGTTCTAGGCTCAGGGAACAAAAAGAACAACCTCTCCTGAGCAAGAGCATGCCTGACATGTCACCAAAGAAAGCCAGGAGGCCAGTTTTCAAATTAATTGTCAAATTGCACAGGGCAAGGGGCATGTGGGTGGAGGTGAGGCGGGGAGGTTGCCAGGGGCAGGCAAATGCCACCTCTGCTAGTTACAGTTCTGTGACCATGGACAACTTTCTGAGCTTCAGTTTCCTCATCTGCAAAATACTATTTACCTGGCAGGGTGTCGTGAGGACTGAAAGTGGCCCATCTTCTGCTGTGCCTACAAGTAGCATCCATTCACTAAGTGCCAATTATCATCATTAGCAACAGCGTCAGCATCATCGCCGTCGTGTTAACCTCAGGATCCACCTCTGTATGACGCACCGGGTGTGGACATCACGTCCTTCATCTTGGATAAATAATCCCGCCCTTTGGTCAGCAGAACACAGTGACTAAAGAGCCCAACTCTGTTTTCCTTGCAGACCCAGCAGGACGGCCGGCAGCCCCTC
The DNA here is from genome assembly GCA_004026885.1 of Lyroderma lyra. Classification (NCBI taxonomy): domain Eukaryota; kingdom Metazoa; phylum Chordata; class Mammalia; order Chiroptera; family Megadermatidae; genus Lyroderma; species Lyroderma lyra. The sequence continues at coordinate 321,861 of PVJL010000842.1, forward strand.
CCAGCTCCTCCCGGAGCTCCAGTGCTTCCTGGGCCTTCAGTAAGGGCTCTCTCCTCACAACCAGGTAATCCTAGGCCGTGGCAACCACCAGCTCAGACCACGAGGAGTCAAAATTGGACATGGCTCACAGGTTTCAGTCCCACTCAACAGGCTGTATTTAGGCAGAAACTGATGTCTGTGGAACCTGCTCTTTTGCAACCAGTCCCTGTCCTGTGGGAACATAATGGAACTTTCTTGGCATTCTCCAATCAGGGGAAACCCGAAGACCCCTGTTCAGGCCCCCCAGTTAGAGATGGCTGCCTCTCTGAACAAGAAGCCCATTGAGGCCCGGGCAGCACTTCGGTGAGCCCACAAAAGGCCCAAGAATCTTCAGGACAGCAGATGGCTAGGGCTGGGCTCGAGCCGCCACCACGATCAGCTCGGACCCCAAGACCACAGTTCCTGTGTAGACCATTGACTCAGCGTGAACAAACTCAGGTATTAGACAAGCTAGAGGGCTAATTAAAATGTAAAATGTGGTCTGTGGGGCATAAATTCCTACAAGTCTGGAGGGATCGACCACTTAGTACAACCAATCAACCAACCAACCAATCAACCAAAAAAACATTGACTCAATGGCTCCCCTGAGGGACACATGCCCCAGCTCACCTCCCAATATGTTTCATTTACCTCCCAGGTGTGTGGGCTGGGAGGACACAAATGGCCCCCCATTCATTATCATGGCCCCATATCATATGCCAAAGAGCTGGGAGGCTGTCTTGGGGCAGGGCACTGCTCCTGACAGCCCAGAGCCTTGAAGGAGCTACCATATGCAGCGCACAAAGCAATAACTCCTTGACTAATGTTTGCTCATTCACTCGCTGGGATGGGGTGAGGGATGCAATTAGAGCACGGAAATTATTGGAATATGGAAAACACTCACTGTTTCCCAGTGCAGTCTCTAAGAGTCTGCACAAAATCCCCTTGGAAACTTAGGTGGTGGGAAAATGCAAGAAATACAGTATTGAGGTAGGGGTGGCAGAAATGGCCCCAAATGGAATCTATCTGGATTGCTGGGAAGGAAGGTATAAAAAGGTTAAGATGAAGAGGCACTGCTAATACTCTGCCTAACCCTGGACCCTAGAGGTCATAGTGGACCCCAGTTTAGCACAGGAGTCTAGTTTACAGACTTTGGAGTCAGCCAGAATCAGCTGGGTGACTGTGGGCAAGTCTTTAAACCTCTGTGAGCCTCGGTCTCCTCTAACACAGGGACACAAACAGTACCTCCATCACAAGGTTGTTGTGAGGATCACATGTGATGATGCATGTAAAGTACTTAAACTGGATGAGTAAGAGACCCTGAGAGTCAGTTAGCGTGACATTAGCTCTCCAAAGACACATGCTTTGCCTCCCTCGAAGCTCCGGTCTCTGACTCTCTTCTTGTCTGTCTGATTATTTGTACCTGTGTATCACCTCCAATGTGTGCCTGAGTGTACTGCGTACATACATGATGGGTGTGTGTGCATATGTGCACATGTGTATGTGTAGTTGGGAGTGCTGGCTGTGGCCAGGCGGGGCCTATATACCCGCCCTTGGGTATGCCCACCCATCAAATGCCACATGAACACTAGTCAGGTCTGTCCACTCCTGGCCAGGCTGAGTGCCCCTCACTGCTAAGAGATCCCAGGGCTACAAGCTGGGGGAGCCATATTAATAGAAGGCGAGGCCAGACAGGCCCTGGGTCCAGATGGTACACATCTCTCTGCATCCTGGTACATTTCACACCCAAGTCTCTGCCAGCATGCCAAGAGAGACACTGCAGGCTTGTGTATCAGGAGGGGGCTCCTTGTCCACAGCCCCCAGGCCACTGTACCTTCCACCAGGCAGCAGCATTTTGTACCAGGCCCTGCCTGGAGTGGGGTCTTCAGCCTTTATGACAGCTGCTGCTGCTGTTGACACTGCAACAGTGACAAATTCATCCTTCTGACAAGATCCCTTTAAATAATTCGCAGGGAGCTGGGGATTAAGACACTGTTTCTCTCAGTCTCTGTTGAGATTTAAAACACCTCCAGCTGGGGTATTTAAAGAGCGCATAATGGACTGCCCCTCTCAGGTCTCTCCTCCCCCTTTCTTCCTCTTTCCCATTTCCCAAATTCATCCCCCACCCCACCAGCCTCCTACAACAAGGAGGCCCAGAAAACAAGAAAGAGAAAAAAAAAAGGGAATCGGTGCTTGGCTGGTCACTATGGCAACAGTGGCAGGGTATTCAGCTGTCATTATCCCAGTGCCTCACACATGTGATTATCTTAAGCTGTCGATTGAATGTGGTCCTCACTGCTGCCCAACAAGGCCTTGTCGAACAAGGCAGGGGCGGGAACTGCGGGCCCCTCATACTACTCAGCTGCCTCATACTACCCTGCCCAGGCTGAGGCTCCATTGACGAGAAGTGGAGTTACCCCTGGGAGAGACCGATGACATTTCTCTTCGGCTTGAAGGGATCTCTGCTAAGAACGTGGAGCAGAGGCCAGCCTGAAGCTGGGCCACCACACTAGGTTACAGGGTGGGGAAACGGGCTCCTCATCCCATGAGTGCAGAGAGTTTGGATTGATTGTGCATGGGCCAGGCTGGCTGTCACCAGCTGGAGACAAGAGAGCAAGCCACGGTGTGGGGGGGATGAAGAGGCTGGCCTTCCTAGAGGAGCTCTTGGCTTTATTCCATTCTCAGGGTTGGGGAGAATCACATTCGCAGGGTGCAAGACAATCAAATCTGGCCTGAGAAGAGGACACACTCCCCTCCTGTCTACCGCTCCCCCCCCCCCCCCCCCCGAATTGTAAGAATGTGGCCACTGTGTGTGACCCACTTCAGGGGACTTTTTTATGGGACTGTGGCTGCTAGAGCTTGGTCCTGGGAAGCCTGGGGAGGACTCTGATCTCACTCCTTTGCCTCCTAGGCTTTGCTTCAGATTGTCTCTGGGCTGAGGTTCTCAGGTCCACACACACTCTTTCAATGATGTCACCCCATTAGGCACCCTTTAGGTTTTCCAATGACCCTTTTAATAAAATTTGGCTCTGAGAATAAGCCCATTATGGCAGATGTGCTCAGACCAGCAGAGCACACAATGAGGCCACCAATACCCAAGACGGACACCTGTATTACTCTGAATACCACCAGCCCAGTTGGCCTTTCCTGCACTTGCATCCTGTGGTCAGTCCCCACTGTATGTGGCCAGCCACATGCAAGTCCTTACCACCTGAGGCACTGCCCACCCAAGTTACCCCTGGCTTTTTGCTGCACAATGAACTGTTTGCACCTAAATGCAAATGCAGAGCCATGCCATTGAGCTCTCAGCCAGCAAGGTAAGTTTGAATCTTGACTCCAGCTTTCATGTCGGCTATCCTTCATGATACGGGGAAATGTGTTAGACACACACCAGAAGGAGACGTGAATGGGACATTGCACATGGAGAAAAGAATGTGCCAAGAGACTAGAACCGTCCATTCTATCAGCAGAGGAGCACCTCAAATGGAAAGTGGGCTGGTTCAGTAGAACTGACACTGAGGCCACTGGATGGGACAAAGCAGCTCCCTGAGGCCACTTCATGTCCCTCCTTTCCCAGGAGTCCTCCTTGTTGAACATTTGCCAAGGCCTGAAGATGGGAACTGACCAACAGGCTCCTCCATCACTGTCAGGAGCCAGTCACCCCCAGGGATCCCAGTGTCCTCTGGATCGCTGGCCAGGTCTCACCTGCTCTGACAGTGCGGCCCCCTCCAGGACCTGCTACTCTCTGCCCCTGAACCCTGCACATCACAAAGCGCCATACACCTCTCCCCACATAGCTGGCTTTGAAAAACAATGCACGGGGTGCTTAATATGTGTGCTACTCACTGGCACATGGCTTCAAACCTGCCCTTCCCTTTGTAGAAACTGGGGAAATTGCCTCTCTCCTCGCCCCTGGTCTCTGGCTTTGGAACGGCGTATGACTCTGGGATCGCTTCCACACACTCATTCTGGGACAGAGATACAAGAGTGACCTTTGTGGTCAGACAGGCCTGGAGTCAGTCTCAATGAAACCCCTGAGCAATTCTGTGATCTGGAATAATCTCCCCGAGCCTGTGTTTGCTCTGTAAAATGAGAGAGATACCACCTGGCTAGAAAGGTCCAAGTGAGAATTCAGTGAGGTAACACATGTTCAGTGCCTGGTACACAGTTGGCACTTAATTAACGGTAACTAGTAGTAGCAATAGTTATCACTATTATTAATAATAACTGTTATGAATAGCAGGGTACACCCTCTGGTGGTATTCATGCAAAAGTCACAACCTAACAGAAACACTGGAATGCTGATCTTGTGTTTCACTCGGTTCCCATCCTCATCCCATGCAAGTCAAGTCCCTCAAACAAGAGTCACCACGACCCCTAGCACTAGTCAGGGCAAGCGGTGTTGGCTGAGCTGGAGAGTTTTACAAGGAAGGTAAACACACTTCAATCCTCCCAACCACTGTGGAAATAAGGTCTTACGTTACTCATGTGATAGAGGCAGAAAATGGACACAGAGAAGTTAAAGTACTTAGAGGAAAAGAAAAGTACACCTGGGCCATTAGATTCCAACCCCTGGGCTTGTTCCTTTAGACTACTACCCAAGTACAGTGGGGGGTTGGGCCCCATTATTCTCATACTTTGGGCCATAACTGGAGGTTAGGCCAAAGGCCTCACCTGAGTGCTGCCCAGTCCCACAGAGGCAAGGCTGCTCCTTCCTCCCGCTTGTATTCTGCCCACCTTGGCCCTGCCTTCTCCATCTGTTTTCCTCCAGTCCATCTTTTCTCACCTTCTTCGTAATGCAATCTTCCCCAAAATTTTGTTTTCCTTCACCAGTTCAGGCTGTCAGGGCAACGAGGCCTTGCTGACCCACCTGGACTCCATCCTCGTGCCTGTATCAGGGGCTCTGTTTCCTTCCCTTGCCCTGAGAGAAGAGCTGTCATCAGGCAGTTGGCCCTCAAGCTCACGTATGGGTGGGACAAAGGTTTCCAGGGTTGGGACAAGGGATGACAAGGGACATGGGAGAGGGACTGCCTCCGTGGAGGAGGTTGTAGACAAAGGGAAAGATGCCTGTCGAACCAGGCACACCGGGCAAGCCTGCCTCCGAAAGGGGGCAGGGGGACTGAGTGACCTCGGAGGCTCTCTCACAGACTCTATGGATGGAAATACCTCCTGCTCTGCTGATGGATGAGTCTGTGAGCCATTTCCAAAAGCAAAAATATAAATCTGCCAGAAGGTCAGATTCTGGTGAGTCACCACAACTCCCACAATTCCTTAACACAGTAAGCTAGAGAAGCGTCTCTCTTTCCGTCCATATCTCTTTCTCCTCTACCCATACCTCTCCCCAAAACATACACACACCTATACAGTCATACCCAATGGATTTTTGCAACTAGTGTAATAATTAATATTCTACTCAATGACACTGGTCATCAGTAAACTTGCATTTCCCTCTATTAAAGGCACACCCACACCCACAAAAAGAACCTCACATAAAAGCCCTGTGAGACAACTACAAACCATGAAGCCAAGCAGAACGGTGCCCTCCCTGCACACCTGGCCCGCCTCCCCTCCCCTGGGCCAGCCCAGCCTCAGCCAGCCCACCCCATGGCCATCACACTCTTCCCAGAGCAGCGTCTGTGCCTCTAGGACCACCTCCGTCTCCCCAGGGCCCCGCTTCCCGGGCTCTCACCCTGAGCACCCCCATGCCTTTGTCTATCACTGTCAGTCAAGCAGGTGATTTTAAACTTCCATTCCTAAAAGACGTATATTGTATAAAAAATGTTTTAAGTGCCTCAGGGTGTTTCGTTCCTCATTGCTTCATAAAAGTGACATTAATAGCCGGGGAAGAGCACTGCGGAGTGCAATTACAGAGGATGTTTCAGGTATGAAAGCTGTTTTGAGCCTGCTAATGTTTCCTAATTACAGGCCTTTCGGTAGCGAGAGAAAAAGATAAAGAGTGGGTGGGAGGCCCAGGGTGGGGAGTGCTGACTTATCTCAGTGGTTTACCTGAAGAGGGCAGGGGAGGGGCGGGGAGGAGCGAGGGGCAGGGAGGTCAGCCGCCCGCCTGCTGGGAGGCAGGGCCTTTCAGTTGAGAAAGTCTTGCTAATTCCTGGGTAACAGCTCAGCAAAAACGCTACCACCCATGCCTTGTGCCGGGAGAACAAACCTTTGATACAGTGAGCCGGAATTCAAGGGGCACAGAGCAGCTTAACCTGCAGCCACTCTCTGAAGACATGGGGTGAGCAGCATTTCACTGGGCAAGTCCATATAGCATGGTTGTCAGCAGGAGAGCAGCCTGGGGAGGTTCAGAGTCAGCCCTGGCACTTTCTAGCCATGGGACCGTAGATAATTGAGCAGCTGCTCTGTGCCTTAGTTTCCTTATCTGTAAAAGGGGGCTGTTGTGAAGACCCATGCCTGCAAGGCTGTGAAGTACTTAGGGCCTGTGACACAGTGCTAGATTTGATTTTTCCCCACCTAAAGTCTATTTGTCATTCTGGCACACACATCCCAAGTCCTCCTGAGAAGCTGTTCCCTCCCACCCTTCAGGCCTTGGGGATTCTGGGAGGCACTGCACAGCATAAGACCTGGAGTACTGACCAGCACTTTATTTTTCCTGGCTGCAGGGAATGGCTCAGGGCAGGCATGGGATTCAAGTCCACCAGGTCAGGTCCAGAGAGAGAGAAAAAATAATTGGGGGGCTGGGAGGGGAGGACTTGTGGAGAGAGAAATGAATCCTAAGAATCTGGACCCTATCAGTCGCTAGACCATTTAGTTACATGAGCCAAGATACTCCCTTTAGGATTGAGTCGTGCATTTCTGTCACTGGCCACCCCAAAGTCCTGACTGATACAAAAGAGTAGCTTCCAGCAAATGAAGACAAGGCCAAAGGCTTCCAGTTCCCAGGCCATGGTATCAGTCTCAGGAAGGATGACCAACCCAGTTGCCTTTGCCCACCTGTCCCTGGCACCGCTTGAAATTTAAATACTGTAAAACTCCATTCACAAAATCACTTTGCCCAGAGCTAAATTTCTCTTGGATTTGCCTAATTTAGCTTGGGCTTTTCTGTCTTAATGAGCATGATTGAGTCATCAAAGGAAGAAAAGGGGAAGTCTAGCCCTCCTCAGGGTTATCCTATGCTAATGCTTCCTGAGTGTTTACCCAGGACACTGTTTACCCACACTGCTTCATATATGGAAGTTACCCTCCTTACCACACTGAGCAGAGGAGGGGACAGGGGCTGCAGCGTCGCAGTGGCCGGCCCATGATCACACAGCCAGGGAGCTGCAGGGCAGGGGGACGGGTCACCACCGCAAGGCCTGGAGCCTTCACTGCTCCTCCATCAGCTGATGGGGAGAGGAGGCAGGCAGGGATGACAGCCAAGTGGCCAAGGAGGTCCACATGTGGACAACAGAGGTGGCGTGCTCTAAGACCCCAGTGTGCCTGCTCTCATGGGGATGCCTCTTGTGCCGGGAGCAGACACAGACTGGGCACGTTCACTTTACACTGGCCCTGCTGGAAGGTCTCCACTTAGTCCCATAATCCTCCCATCACTTCAGATATTTCCGGAACTCCAGGAACTGCCCATAGGGGCAAAAAATGAAATCAGCTCACACAGACACACACACACAGACACACACACACACACATAGACACACACACACACACACACACACACACACACACACACACACACACACACACACACACACACACACACACACACACACACACACACACACAAACACACACACACACACACACAAACACACACA